>JANAVB010037819.1:2714190-2716690 GCA_029216955.1 Iris pallida | reverse complement strand
TTTATATTTCATCTGAGACTTGTATTGATCATTATTTTGCTGAGACATGTATCCATGAGTCTCCATGACTTTTATATTCTATTTGACAATTATAGTTTCTTATTCAGCACGATATGTCTTGTTACTATTCGTGATCTTGTTTATGTGGTGAGTAGTTTTTGTGCCTACAATGTGATTATTTTTACAACTTAAGATACTTTTTATAGGTCCATTAAATTGGGTATACCTATGGAATGTGTATGCTTTTATGTTACATGTTCTAGTCCTTCTGGATTTTGGGACTGGGGCGTGATAGTCAGCACCAGCACCAACAGTCAGGACATTGGAGATTGGATCTTCGAGGGGAAGAGTTCCAGCAGCTTCCTTTCAACAGTCATCTCAGTCGCATCATCAACAGCAGCAGTGTAGTGCCCGTCCCACAAAGTCAATCGGAGTAATCGAAATGGTGACGGCGTTCGGAACTTAGCCTTGCAATGGCTGCTCGAAGGCTCGCTCGTCCGAGGCGACGCCTCGCACAGGTGGGGTAGTTTCGGTGAACTTGCCTTCATCTTTGCCTTCACATAATAAATCGTATTTTCAATTGCACAAGTAGGCTTAAATAAAAGAGACGAATCCACATAGCTAAGGGAATAATCCCGACGGGTCGAAATGAGTTAGAACATGGAAAACGTCCACGGTCGGCTTAGAGTTGGTGCACGGTGTGCTTTGAAATAACACTCGGTCCTTCGTCCCGTGGCTTGGGAGAAGGAAAGTGTCTTCGACAAAAACTATAAACTTGCCTAAGTCATAGGCATCGCCTGCGTAAATGCTCGATAAAGCATGCACATTCCGAAATGCAAGGCTTGGCATAGTCTTTGCTCGTCTCTCGGTTAAGTTGTAGGCTTGAGTTAGTTAGGCAAGTTATGCCAGTCGACCTAAGTCTTTCCAAGTGTTGTCCCGCTCATTCTGCGGTTGTCAAGTTAAATAGTCCCACGATCCCAGGCCCGTCATATGAAGTATGACTTGGGCGATAGCGTTGCGTAGAACACAAGTCGGTTTAAGGCACGAGCCACGGTTGGTTCAGTAGAAAGTTAGCCACGGTCGGTCGATACATAAGGAAACACGTAGTTCAAGTTAAGTTGGAAGGCTATGCAGTAGCCATTCCCTGAGATCAAAGAATGTAGGTCTAAACGATGGTTAGTCGCCGAGAGAAAATAGTCGGGACTGTGGTTCAGTCGCCGAGGCAACCTGGTTGGGCTCTGCAAAGGAAGTATGAAAAGAGTAAAGCAAAGTAGCTAAATGATGACGATAAGACCATGCATAGTAAGTCTAGAAGTTAGCGTAGGCGCGTGGTCATGGACAACTTGTCGACAAGGCGATGGTTTCTTCGAGCGGCAGCCCTGGGCCATGGCACGACTCGGCTAGGAAGAAACGGTTATAACCGAGCTGGGTAATAGGCAATCGGTATGTCGGGGACTGCATCGAGGATCACAACGGCGGGTGTAAGGGTCCGAATGCCAGGCTATGTCCACGATGGCTAGTTAATGCCAGTAACCTTTCATATAGATGTGTCGGCACGGGCGACAATCTGCGTAGTGCCTTGGATTGAGTTGGTTGGATATGTATGAAGTTAGAGAACACAAGGTCTAGGCCTAAGATTTGGCTATAACGAAGGCGGAGGCGTGCTTCGGCAAGAGATGTGGCGTCGGAGTGTTAAGTTGTTGGCATAGAGTTGCATGTGTTAGGCTTGATAAGTTGCGAGTTAAGTCGAGAAGGGCCGTAGGGCAAGTTGTGTGAAGTTACATTGAGTTGCTGGGCACGACCTCAAAATATGAGGAACGGCCGGTTGTCAAACCCAAGTATAGGCGAGACTAAGCAAGGAGGCACTGCCTCGGAGTTATTGAAGCACGAATCGAGTTATGGCACGACGAGTCGTTACGTCCAGAGTTTGGCACAAAAGACAAGTATAAGTCGGTACGTCGACAATACAAGCACGAGAAAGGTCTAGAGGCAAGGAAATGGAGTCTTTCGTGTTAGTTGCGTCTCTGATTATGGCCGTAAGGCAAACACGACTGATAGGTTAACGTTATTGGCACGAGAAGGGTCTAAAGCAAAAGTATGAGTTAACGTCGTTGTGCAAGCACGGGATGGTCCTTAGACACAAGTATGCAAGGCGTCGGTCCTAAAACTGATCCTAGGCAGATAGAAAGACAATCGAAAGGGTTTAAGCTGCACAAAGTAAATAAACGTGGTCGGTTTTGTATGGGTGGGCGAGAAGCTCACTCCACCAGTACAGTTGAGTACTGACACCCACACAGTGTTCATGTGCAGGCACAGGTAGAAGCTCGTGGTGCGGAGCTCGCTTGGTACGTCGAGGCACGGAGTTCCATTGGCGATTCGAAGAGCGGGCCGCATGGAACCGAAGACTTATACAGGACATAATGTTGGACATCGCCTTCCGAAGCCGCTGGCTCAAGCATTGTAATCGAGAGATGAGAGAGAGCAGAGTGACTTGTAATCG
>JANAVB010037819.1:2560012-2714177 GCA_029216955.1 Iris pallida | reverse complement strand
GGATTATCCAGAAGTTGTCGAATATAAGTGTCTGCTACGCGTCCATCGACCCAAGCGAATTACCCTCCAATTGTTGCCAAGCCAGTCTGAGACTGCTACTTCTCGAAGTGTGCACAACAATCGTAAGCCTACACCACCCTCCTCCATCTTCTGGCAGAGCTTTCCCATGATATGGAGTGCACCCCACCTCGCCACACAAAGTTGGCACATAGCTTCTCCCCGGTTGATAATGCTCATAGGGATGATATAGCATGCATCCAATATAATGTTATCGCCCAAATCACCGATCGGACTAGCTCTAAGCACCCACCCAAATGGTAATAGTTTGTCTTTGCCAACCTTCAAGCCAACTTTGAACATATTGTATTAGTCCCATATAATCATCGGTTCTCACGTAATGATCAAGAGTGGAAAGCCCAGATATCGCACCAGTAGCTGTCCCAACTCTATGCCTAACATGTCCGACCATATTTCTTTGTTGGCACAGTCCTTATTAAAGAAAAGTTAGCTCTTTTTATTTTGAGCTTCAAACTAGCAATATAGCTCCGAACTCTTCATGAATATGTTGAAAGTAGCTATTAACTTGACTGACGGCTCAATAAATACAAGTAGGTCATCGGCATAGATAAGGTGAGACACGAACAGGGAGACTCGATGAAACATGGAGTGAGCAGTTTGTGATGTACTGTAAGATCTATCAAACATGTGTAGTACTCCATAACCATAGTGAACAGATACGATGATAACGGATCGCCTTGCCTCAGCCGCCGGTTGCTTCTAAAGTATCCATAAGGTTGTCCCTTGATGAGAATGAGAACGTCGGAGAGGTAATACATTCTCTAATCCGTTTGACCCACCATCGATCGAATCCCATGCTGGTTAGAACTTCATAGACTAACTCTCTATTGACCATATCATATGTTTTTTTCATAAATCTAACTTGATGCATCCCTTCTTTCCTCCGCTTTGTTGAATTCGGGTACCAGCTCATGCGCGAGGAGAGAGTTTTCTGCTATCGACCTTTCATTTATAAATGTAGTTTGATTCGCCAATATGACTTTCTGCAAAATAGCTTGCATTCTTTTACACATAATATAGGAAATAAGTTTTATATGTAATTGCAACAAGCTATTGATCCGAAATCCCCCAGCACCGTGGCACCCTCCTCCTTAGGTATCAGCATCAGGAATGTGTGATTCATATCCTTCAGTAGCTGGCCGTTCGGAGGAAGTCCTAAACAACCCCTAAAATTTGATGTTTCAGTAACTCCCAATGCTTTTTGAAGAATGCCGCATTAAATCCATCCGGTCCGGGAGCCTTGTTAGGATCAACTTTCTTGATGATCTGCTCGAGTTCCTCCAACGAGACTTTCTATCTAAGAGCCTCATTGCCCGCATCCTTTATTATTTCTTGTAGACTATCTTTGGGAAGCTACTAATATAGTCGGTCTGGTTGTATAGTAAAGTATAAAATTTGATTGTCTCTCTTGTATCATCTTATCTTCAGTAATAGCCTTCTCGTCTGGCCCTATGAGTGATTGGATAGAGTTCCCATGATGCCATGATTTGATAGTAGCATAGAAAAATTTGACCAAGGGTCACCGTCCTTAAGCCATCCTCACTTAGCTCTCTGCGGCAATTGAATCTCCTCCTGTAATCTGAGTCGCCGGACTTCCGTCTGCACTTCGACCTCTCTAGCAGCGCAGATAGGATCCATCGAATTTGCTTATAGTTGTTCCTGTATGACTTGTAGCTCCCTCTCCTTGTCCGCGAGAGAAAATCTCCATGGCGCCTTTTGGATGCCACAATCTATTCGTATAAGCTCTTAACTGGCCGCAGAAAGGTTGACTCCCCATCACATATAACACCAGAGTATTTTTCCAATACTCCATAGTTTCTTCCAGATCATCCCCTGTTATTTCGACTACCTTCCTCCCGTTGATCACCGTGGGCTCCACGTATTGCATCACCACCACCTCCTGTATAGTTTAGGGCTTGCACAAATCTGCCCATAATACAGGCTTGTGCATAGATTTATTTGTATTACTCCTTGGGCTCTGACCCGTATACAAATGGCTGTTGTTCTCCTTTATCCTCTAATAAACCCTCCTCTATCTCTGTCATAGCCGTTATCTTGTCCTCAAGAAGTGCTCGAGAGCTGCACCTCTCTGCGATCGGCACCCCTCTGTGATGCCTGTCATTGCGTGCTAGGACCCATCCTCATTCTTTGCTCTCACCTCCTATGACCTCACACTGTCATGGCCTCCGCCCTTTGCTTTGCGGTCACCGGCTTATTTTGCCGCCTCCTCTCGACTGTGGTCCAACCCACGGCCACCTCTCTCGATACCTGCTCCATCCTCTCTTATTCCTTCCTCCGTCGGCTCCTGGCCGATGTCGGGAGGTCCATCCCCCGGTTCTCCTCGGGATTTGAAAACCCTAGTGCCTCTTCCTTTCGGTAAGCTATTTTACATATATATATATATATATATATATATTATTATATATATAGTATTAGGCTATTATAATATATCATATATATACAAAATTGTGTTTAAATCTATTTGGCCCAAAAAATTCAGAATATTCTACTAAGTCATGGCAACCTAACATGGCTCTACCAAGTAGGGTTGGCTAGATTAGGGTCCAAACTATTTTCTGGTCAAATCGAACTCGAAAAGTCAACCCAAGAGTCTTTTGTGTCATTCGCAAATAAATAGTACATGGAAACTCGATTGAGTGGCACACCCTTGGCATGTGTGTCGTAGGCTCAAAATGGGTCAAAACCATATATTGGATCAAATGATTTGATCGATGTCGAGCTCCGAACTCATGGTAGAAGTTAGGTCTAGAACTACGGTAAATAGTCAATGGCCTAAATTGACCCAAAGTTGTGCGAAGTCAAAAGAATGTTAGAAAACTAGTTTGGATGAGGCATGATATATCAACTTGAAGGTGGACTTGTCTACTTCGAAACACACGAAAGTAAGGGAAGCAAGAAATTTGGGAGCTTTGGCAAAGAGGAGTCACGACAACCCATCTAGCAAGGAATTCGGTAATGAACCCAACTTTTTCCATCTCAATTCCATATTATAAGTTTTGTAGGAAATATGAGATTAAATCAGTAAAAATTAGACTTTTATGTCTTTGTTTTGTATTTTCATCTCTAGAAGTTGCATGTATAATGGTGGTGAAATTTATGTTACGGTAGGATTGAATTTTGTCCGTTGTGAAGGATCTATGTAAAATTGATGGAAATTTTCAAAACTGAATTTTGTAGGTTAATATGTGGGAAGTACGATTTTTAAGTATTTTTCCATGATTTTTTCAAGTCATATATGATTGGGAAAAATAAGGGTTGAAACTAGCTTTTTCGGGTAATCTACTGACATAAAATATCCAAAAATTGTAGAATAAGTTAACCCTTGTGTTCATGATTATTTTATTATAAATAATTTATACTAATTCTCAAATTATTATTTAGCATATTGAAGCCATATTGGATAGTTGGCGATGTTCCGGACAAGTTTCAGGAGACTAGCCGACGTAGAAGTCGAATAGTCATAAATTTTTCTTAGAATTTTAAATCTGAAACTTAGAGATTATTCTGTATAAATTAAATTAAAATTTTTATTTTTATGATTTTAGATGATTTTTAGGCATACCCTCGAAGTAGGGACATAACCGACAATTTTGGAAGTCGAAAACCATAAAATTAGGTCTCGGTATCACATGGAACATATGTGTTATTGTGTATGAATCTAAGTGGTTCCATGAGATATTTGGATATAGTTATTATGGTTTAAAATATTAAATTAGCTGATTAAGACCTATTACAAGTTTTGTGATTAAATACTTAAAGTAGTTAATTAATTATTTAGAAGCATATGATTTCGGAGGCGTGGAGACGAGAGCTACCTTTCATCTTCACATCGCCGAATCAGGCAAGTGCACTTTTTTATTTTCTATTCATGTTCTACCTTTGTTCTTAATTTCTTGTTACTTTTATGATTGTCTTGGACCTTAGTGGTTATATCAATACGGACTTCTGAATTATATTCGGGTGCATTCAACTGTTAAGTTGTCTAGTATTGATATATAGAGCCTGTCTGAGATCTATGGATTTTATTTCCCTTGAGACCTATAGGATACGATACGTGATTGGCATATATGTTATCCTGATACTTGGCTTGATTACATGAGATACCGGTCCTGATACTTGCATGATATGATTGGTAATTGTCATTTTATTTTTATTTTAGATGTGTCATAGGATTTGTCGTCTAAATAGAGGTTAATGTAAAGACCATGTATTTCTTTGTAATTATTTTGTCATGATTCTTATTAATTGCATTAATAATTAATTTATCATTGGGCTTAATTAATTCTATTAGTTTACTCTCTTTTGTTGACCCATTACTTTGAGCCCATAACCCAAGCCCAAACTCAAACTCTCTGCTAACCCGTTCAACCCACTCCCCTATTCCAACTCCACGATCCACTTTCTGCTCCGCATTCCCCTTCCACCTCACCATCTCCCTCTCCCGTAATATCTTTGAGAAACATCAGAAACCTCCACAGAAAGTTTCACATTTCCTATTCACAAAATCCATCTTCCAACCTCCTC
Source organism: Iris pallida (assembly GCA_029216955.1). Lineage (NCBI taxonomy): Eukaryota > Viridiplantae > Streptophyta > Magnoliopsida > Asparagales > Iridaceae > Iris > Iris pallida. The sequence goes on along the minus strand of JANAVB010037819.1, from coordinate 2,709,554 downwards.
ACTCCACCAAATCCAAATTCGCGACCAACGCCGCCTTCACCACGTCGCCCCCATCTTTTCTAGACCCCTCACCCCATCATTCCGTATTGACAACCTGAGCCACCCCGATGACCCGAGCGATCGGTGCGTCCTGCACCCGACCGCAGCCAGCGCCCCGCGTCGACAGCAGCCGGCACCCCGCGCCTAACAATAGCCGGCGCCCAGCCCTGCTTGGCCTCCCCCATGGCAGCACCTCCGTGCGGACCCCCGTCCCTGTCGCGCGCGCCAACACTTTTCTGTGGTCCCGCGCGCTCGCAACCTCGTGTCCGCGCTCCGCGAGATTTCGCGGCTTTTCGACGCTCCGTTCCGAGCCCAAAGCCTCCACTCGGTGCTCCTTCATGCAAACCTCTTGTATGCTTCTGCCAGAAAGCTCTGTTCCTTCTATTTCAGAAACCATACATGCCCGACCAAGTTGACAAAAATAAATAATGTCAACCTGGGATATAGTGTTGTGTGTGTTAACTTTAGTTGTTTTTGTTGATAATAATGAGTTAATATAGATTGATGGTTTAGTATTAGAATTGTAGTACTGTTAGGCTCATTATAAGTCATAGGAATATGTTTTAGTAATAGACATAATTTTTGCTATATTAATTTAGTGATTAATTTAGTCAGGTTATAAGATAACAATTATTAACCCAAAATATAAATTTTTGGCTTATTAAGAATATGGAAAAATTGAGTTTATTAATATAAAGTTTTTACTAGCTAAATAATTAGTTTTATAAATAAAAAGAGTATAAAATTCTTTTTAGGATAAATACCTATTATTGAATTATTTTCAAGAAAAGCATTTTTAGTAAAAATACCAAAAAAATGATTTCTAGTTAACTAAAAGTATTAAAATATTAGTTCGGAGGGAAATCATAATTTTGGTAAAATATGAATTTGTTAAATGCGGTTAAAATATTATTATCCTTATTTTGTGAATAATAGTCAAAAATGGGTTTTTAGTAAAATCATATTTTTTGCGTAAATTTGGTAATTACATAAAAATACTAATTTTTATAATACGATTAAATAATAATTTCTTACCTTAATTATTACGGTAAAAACATGTATTTTTACTAAAACGATTATTTTATCACTTAGTAATAATCAATCAACCTATTCTTAAAATATAAATATTTTCTATGTTATTAACAAAATTATGTTATTTTCAACCCGACCAGACTTAGCCCTAATTAACTAATTAGCGTTGCCCTTAAGGATTAGAGTGTAGTTGATTCTAGCTGCTGAATCAGGTGTTACGATTATTGTAGGTTCGGATTCCTAAACCCTAGTGGTTAATTTATAGTTGTCGCTTCCACGCCGAGGATACACGCAAGGCAAGATTCATATCTTTCATGTCTGCATTTTATTTAATATTAAATGTATGCATCAGTATATTCACATATTGTAACGACACTGATTCACAGTGGATCCCTCTCGGACTCCACATCGATTGATAGATTGATTGATTGCCTCATTGACTCGGGGATTGATTGGGGGAGTAGTATAACGTCTATGACCAAAGCCATTGTTTCCCAATTGCCTCTCTCGCGCTAACCCCTACCACATAGGGGGTTGAGCCATACCGTATACTATCGTTTTGGCGCTAGTATACATATTGTCTCTATCCAGCCGGTCACAGATTCTGTTATATACTCAAAACACTATTATAGAATTGCATCATTGTAGTTCTTGAGAATATTGCATATTGTCTTTTATTATTATTTATCAAAAACATATAATGCTTTTAAACTGTCTCGCATTTTATTTGTTATTATTTAGATTGTTAGATATAGAAATAAGTTTCTTACTCCCTGACTAGAGACCCAACATTTTTAGGTGACTGCGACGACGAGGATCTCGCCTTTAGCTCTTACTACGGGCCTGGTCCTAACCGTGATGAGGTATCTGAACCAGATCAGGGAGCCCCAGAGTTTTAGTTGCACTTTAGACTACTTTATTTCCCTTTCTTGCAAATAAACCCTGTAATAAATGAATGCTTGTTATTTGTATTTTTTATTTTAGACCAGTTTCCAGGTTAATAAAAATGTTTTACTTTTCCTGCTTTAGTCTTGTCTGCTTGTGTTCACTGCTTAATACAGCTTACTGCCGCCGTCTCACAATGGTGCATGCTGGGCATGATCCGATTGGACCCATTACATTAGGATCGGGTCATGACAGTTAGAATGGTAAGTTGTGGATGCAAATTATTAATTCTTAAGAGTTGAGGACAATTACTACTTGTGCGGGCTATGCACGCACTTACACTTTATATATATGTATATACATTTATTTTCTGAGTTACAGCCTCTCTTAGTGACCGTTGATCTCCAGTACCAGAGCTACGGCTATATGTATACTCTTATTTACCATTTAAACTCCATTACCAGAGCAATAGAAATACGTATACTCCTGCCCTATTGTATTTACTTAGGAGATGTCTGTGCCTACGAACGTTGTCCTCAAATCATCACGTCAGTTTGGTTTAGTTACCCAAAATATTTTATTTACTATACATTAGCTTGTATATTTTGTGCCTTGCTATATCCCTTGAGGACCTGGTTATTCTCCAGATATAGCCGACGAGACCTTTCCTGAGGAGTATGGGTCGGGAGTCTATTCTTCTGTTATACCAGCCGTGGAAGACGAGGTTGATCCAAAGTAGTTCTTCGCGGATTGCCATTTTTACTTACTTTAGTTTATGTCTGAGTTGAGGACTTGTGTCATGATCCGCTACCCAAATTATTGGGCCGGGCCGAGTCATGTCTAGCCTACGCTTGAGACAAAACGTAGTAAGTTGTTCTAAAAATAAACAATACAGGATTAAAGTGTGCTAACAGTTCTACTTGTCATATTGAGTTAAAACATCACAAACACAAAATCATCTAGTATATAAATATTTTCCAAATACATAGCCAAGATGTAAAACTGGATACAGGTCCAGTAACAAAATACATAGTCTAAAACATGTCTACTTTCAAAAGTTCCGAGCAACTAAACAAACTAGACGAATTTTCTCGCAGTTAAATCCTCGTAGGGTAAAGCCTGGTCCTCAATGTTGACCCCATAATAGGAATCATATAGCAACTCCTCCTCAGTAAGTATACCTACAACGTTATCCTGTCAGGACGGGAGCAAGTACTGGTTCTACAAACAGAGTATACGAAGCATGAAATGAGCAGAGGTATAATAAACAAGAATCATGGCATATCACAATCTATCATGGCAAGGATACATATGTCATGGCGACAAATGTATATGTAATATTTAAAACTGGAGCAGGTACGTGATCGTCAATAGGTGTACAATATACTATGGCACATGTAATAAAATGTACTTTCGTACAAGTGAAAAAGCGATAGATGTACATACTCACAAATACAGCTGGATAAGCACATGCGGCGCGGTAAACTTATAATATACAACTTTGCTCGAGTTTGGTAGAGGGGGCATGATCACGTACTCAACTATCGGTTTTCCCATAACCCAGATTCTAACATATGAGAGATACGAGAACAATATAAAACATGGTAGGTACTAAGAGCAGTATAAGGCATGTGAAACATGTAGAGATATTCCAGATATGACTTGCAATTTAAGTATCAGTATTAACATGGTTTATACACAATTCATTACATGCAGTAAATAAAGTTTGTAGGGGTACTTGCTTCGTGCAAAGCAAGGGTATGTATATGAAGCTATAGATATTCGGTGTCCCGTCAATGTAAAAAGGATATACAAACTTAGTTTTTATTCTAAGCTAAATACTAGGGTACTTGTACTGTGACACAACTTTCTAACTGGATACCTAGCCAAGTGATGACTTTAGCATAGGAGACCAATATGGGGTGACATAATACCAACTTTTAGGGTCTTTATACTAATTTAGGGTAAGGCCCCGACACTAAATATCCCAAAATCACACACAATTTTACAAGACACAATTATTTAATTATTAAAACAGACTGTTCACTGTGTTTCGACAATTATTAAGATATTCAAAAAGCTCCAATATATATGTAATAAATTAACAAAATGATCCTTGTTAATTATAGAAATTTATACTTATTTTTCTGGAATTTATAAACCATTATAAATATTTACTAAAAATCAGTAAACATAAGTACCTTGAAAATGAGTTCTGTTTTCCTATTTTTATAAAATGTCAAATGTATTAATTAAATCCTGGAAAAATTATATTAAATTAGCTAAATTAACATAGTATTTAACTACAATTTTTTACCAGATTTTTCATGCACTTAAATTACATGTAAAAATTCGAATTGAACAAGTTACAATTTCTGGAAAATCAATAATTAATTATTTAATATTTTATCCACGTATACGAAATTGAACCGGAGTACAGATACGGGACCCAAAGCCATGAATTAAGTCCGATATGACTCGTACATGCCTTGAATGTATTTAGACTTATTTGAATCCACAAAACAATGCTAGGCTTGGACTCAAATGGCCATAATTCATAGTTTACAAAAATATGAATTCCAAATACGTAAGTAATAATAATAAAATAATATATTTTAACGTAGTAGAATACATTCAATGGTATTTATTGACAATAAAATAACATGTAAATATAGCATAACTATATTTGTATACATAAAAGCACAAGTTTGTATATATCAAATAGCATATATATATATATATAAAAATATGTATATTATATATATATATAATATTATTATTATATATATATATTATATATAAATATCTTGATGTATATATATATATATCTATATATATAATATATATATATAATATTAATATATATATTATATATATATATATATATCTATATATATATATATATATATACTCAAGTATTTTATAAATATATATATATATATATTAAAAAAAAAAAAAAAAATATATATATATATATAATATATATATATATATCTATATATATAGATATATATATATTATATCTATATATATATATAATATATATATATATATATATATATATATTATATATTAAAAATTATATATATTTATATATATTAAAACTATATATATTTAATATATTAAAAAAAAAAATATTTATATATATATATATTATAATATATATATATATATATATATATATATATATATACATATATATATATATATATATTTTATATATATATAATATATATAGATATATATATATATATATATATATATATATATATTAGATATATATATATATATATATATATATATATATATATATATATATATAACATATATATCAAGATATTTATAAATATATATATATATAATATATATATATATATATATATATATATATATATATATATATATATATATATATATATATACTATATATATTTAACTATATATAATATATTATTTATATATATATTAAAATATTATATATATATATATATATATATATAAATATATATATATATATATATATTATATATCTATAATATATATATATTATAATATATAATATAATATATATATAGATATTTATAATATCTTGATATATATGTATATATCTATATATATATATATATATATATATATATAATATATATATATATATATATATATATATTTAAAAAAAATATATATTTTATATATGGCTCGCGCTGCTCGCGCTCGAGCTCCGGCCGGATCGCCGCTGTTCGCCCCCCCCTCCGCCTTCGTGGTCGGGTGGCCGGCTATATATATATATATATATATATTAATATATATATATATATATATATATATATATATATATAGAGAGAGAGAGAGAGATGGCTCGCGCTGCTCGCGCTCGAGCTCCGGCCGGAGCGCCGCTGTTCCCTCCCTCCGCCTTCATGGTCGGGTGTCCGGCCTGGCTGGCCGCGCTCCACCTTGGGCGCCTTCCGCCCTCCGTCGGCTGGCCGATCCTCGTTCGGCCGCCCCACCTCCTCCTCCTGTGGGGTTTCCCTGTCCCCCTCGCCGGAGCAGGTCCGCCGGCCGCCACCTTGCCCTACCTCATCATCCCCCCTCCACCTCCTCGGTGCCGCCGACACCATCGTTGACCTCGGTGCCACAGGTCGCAGCGCGTGCAGCCGAACCCTCCTCCTCCACCTAAGCTCGTTTCTTTCTCGGACCTCTCCCACCTGGGCCCTCCGCCGGTGGCGCACCCGGCGTCTCCTGGCCCTCCGACCCTCTCCCACCTTGGCCCTCCGTCGGAGGCGCCCCCCGTCGCTCCCTCTCTGCAGTGGCCAAGCCCTCCCCTGCTCTGGCCCCATGCGGCATCCCCGGCCACCCTCAGCCCCCGGCCCCGTCCCCGGCCACCCTCAGCTCCTCCGGCGGTGCCTCCTCCCCCCAACCTCCGCCGTCGGCCTCGCAGGACTTCTCCCCTCAGGCCTCGGCCCACCCCTTGTCACTCCCCGGCGCCCGTGCCCATCTCTCGGCGGCGGCGGCCTCCCCCAGCGAGCCCCCTCGTTGGCTGTCGTAGCTGCGCAGCCGCCGACGCAGTTCTATTTTCCCCCGGCCGCCTCCGGCTCCTCGTCGGTGGCCCCTCCCGTGGCAGCGTCGTACTCCCAGCCCTCCCCGGCGTCGCCCCTACCCCCGACCGTTGCTCTTCCCTCCCTTCCCTCCTCTCTCCGGCGTTCTCTTTGCCGGCGGTAGGCGCCTCCCCCTGTCGCGTCCGGAGCCGCTCCCTCCCCCGGAGGTCGAGCCCCCCCTTCGCCGCCGGTCTCGTGCCGCGCACGGGCTTGCTCGGGACTCGCGCTCGTCTCCTCGGGCAGCGTGCTCTGTCCCCTTGGACAGAGCGCCCTTCCTCGTGTAGAGCGTCGCCTGGGGACGGGCGTCCAGCGTCGGGCCGCGGTTCCCCCTCCCCCACCCCCCTCTCCCCCCTCCGCCCCTCTCCTCCCGGTACACCTGCGGCCGCGCCCCCTCCTCCTCCTTCTCCCCCCCCCCCCCCGTAGCCTCTCTCCCCGTCGCAGTCTCGCCGGGTCCTCGCCCTCCGCATCCCGGAGGTCGAACCCCCAAGGCGCCCCCCGCCATAGCCCTCCCGGCTCTGGGCGCCTGATTGGGTGGCGGGCCCGAGGCGCCCCCCGTCTCCTCGTGTTGCGCCCTACATCGTTCCAGCAGCCACGTGCGCAAGCACCCCTTCGGGTGGCGCGTCCTTGGGCAGCAAACCCGGTGCTCTGGGCTGCGTGCCCATCACTCCCTAGGGCCAAGAGCCCACACAATTTCAATTTTGAATTTTCTTTCGAAACTTTGCTATTTCCCCCCCTAAAACTTTTGTATTTGCTTCTTAGCAATCCCGGGTCCTTTTTATGTTTTTGGTGACCCTGGCACCTGTAAAGCTCATTAAGAGCCACCCTTTTAATTCAATAAAATGCTGTTTCATTAATATAAAATATATATATATATATGTGTGTGTATATATATATATTATATTAAGCATTTTCTACACACACACACACACACACACACACACACACATATATATATATATATATATATATATATATATATATATATATATTTTATATATATATATATATATATATATATATATGTATGTATATAAATACAGTATATAATAGTATACATGTATAGATTATATATAAACAATATATATAATATATATATATATAACAGTATATAATATATATAAAATACATATACATATACATATATATATACATATATACATATATATATAAATTAAAATAAATCCAGCACAAACCCATTGGGCCTGAACTCGAACCCGATATAAACAGTAAACCCGAATATTGTAAACCCATTACTGTGCGGGTTTAAACCCGTTAACATTAAATCAAACCCAAAATCCAAAACCAATATTTTGCGTCCTGACAGTTAAGGACACAAAATGATTATATATGACACGAGTCTTGTGTCCGAGGCGAATACCCACATTTTGACACGAGTCTTCCGTGTCCAAGGCCACAGACGCACTCTACGACATAAGGCGACACGGGTACGTGAAAATGAGACATAGAGTCGAAGCTGAGGTGAAATGACACGTACGTAGCCGGGGATGGTTGGTGTTCGGGGCTGCTATGCGGCGAAGGAGACGTCGGGATGGCCGGAGAGAAATAGGGATGTGTTCGTCTCGTCGAGGCGAACTCTTTGGTGGTGGTCGGAGACGTCGGCGTTAGCTAGGGCGGCGGCCACAGTAGATCTAGGTTTCCGGTGATGGTCGGGGAAGAAGAGCTTAGGACGGAGGCTGTGGGCTTCAGGGAAAAGAATAGGGTTAGGGTTTCGATCGGGGGCCTATTTATAGGGCTGGATTCGGGTTTAGATTAGAGTTTCTGGCCGGATTTTTTGGAATTAGAGTTAGGGTTACAGCGAAGGCGGTCGGGAAGGATGACGAGTTCGAAGGCGGTGGTCAGCGGGTTTTGTAGAAACACCCCCCCCTCCGTTTCATCAATTGCACAAATCCCCACCGCCTTACAAAATGAAATTCCTAATTTACAATTAGACCCCCCCCCCCTCCCCCCGTCTCCCGCTGTTATTCTGTGCAAATTTAAATTTGCACAGAAAAAATAAAATTTACAAACTGATTTAAAACAATTCAATAAATTATAAACGGTTTATAAAAACAATTTAAATCATTGCAAAATGATATTTTAAGTTTTAAAAACCATTTAAAAATCATTTAAAAATTCTAAAAATTCCTAATAATTATAATAAATTATTTTAAGGCTAAAATAATCATTTGAAATTTTTAAAACCATAATTTAAATAATAACTAATTTCAGGGGCTTACAACTTGTAAAGACTATTTTTATATTTTCATCTGAGACTTGTATTGATCATTTATTTTGCTGAGACATGTATCCATGAGTCTTCCATGTGACTTTTATATTTCTATTTGACATTATTCTAGTTTCTTTATTCAGCACGATATGTCTTGTTACTATTCTGTGATTCTTTGTTTATGTGGTTGAGTATAGTTTTTGTGCCTACAATGTGATTATTTTTACAACTTAAGATACTTTTTATTAGGTCCATTAAATTGGGTATACCTATGGAATGTGTATGCTTTTATGTTACATGTTCTAGTCCTTCTGGATTTTGGGACTGGGGCGTGATAGTCAGCACCAGCACCAACAGTCAGGACATTGGAGATTGGATCTTCGAGGGGAAGAGTTCCAGCAGCTTCCTTTCAACAGTCATCTCAGTCGCATCATCAACAGCAGCATGTGTAGTGCCCCGTCCCACAAAGTCAATCGGAGTAATCGAAATGGTGACGGCGTTCGGAACTTAGCCTTGCAATGGCTGCTCGAAGGCTCGCTCGTCCGAGGCGACTCCTCGCACAGGTGGGGTAGTTTCGGTGAACTTGCCTCATCTTTGCCTTCACATAATAAATCGTATTTTCAACTTGCACAAGTAGGCTTAATAATAAAAGAGACGAATCCACATAGCTAAGGGAATAATCCCGACGGGTCGAAATGAGTTAGAACATGGAAAACGTCCCACGGTCGGCTTAGAGTTGGTGCACGGTGTGCTTTGAAAATAACACTCGGTCCTTCGTCCCGTGGCTTGGGAGAAGGAAAGTTGGTCTTCGACACAAAACTATAAACTTGCCTAAGTCATAGGCATCGCCTGCGTAAATGCTCGATAAAGCATGCACATTCCGAAATGCAAGGCTTGGCATAGTCTTTGCTCGTCTCTCGGGTTAAGTTGTAGGCTTGAGTTAGTTAGGCAAAGTTATGCCAGTCGACCTAAGTCTTTCCAAGTGTTGTCCCGCTCATTCTGCGGTTGTCAAGTTAAATAGTCCCACGATCCCAAGGCCCGTCATATGAAGTATGACTTGGGCGATAGCGTTGCGTAGAACACAAGTCGGTTTAAGGCACGAGCCACGGTTGGTTCAGTAGAAAGTTAGCCACGGTCGGTCGATACATAAGGAAACACGTTATGTTCAAGTTAAGTTGGAAGGCTATGCAGTAGCCATTCCCTGAGATCAAAGAATGTTAGGTCTAAACGATGGTTAGTCGCCGAGAGAAAATATGTCGGGACTGTGGTTCAGTCGCCGAGGCAACCCTGGTTTGGGCTCTGCAAAGGAAGTATGAAAAGAGTAAAGCAAAGTAGCTAAATGATGACGATAAGACCATGCATTACGTTAAGTCTAGAAGTTAGCGTAGGCGCGTGGTCATGGACAACTTGTCGACAAGGGCGATGGTTTCTTCGAGCGGCAGCCCTGGGCCATGGGCACCGACTCGGCCTAGGAAGAAACAGGTTATAACCGAGCTGGGTAATAGGCAATCGGTATGTCGGGGACTTGCATCGAGGATCACAACCGGCGGTGTAAGGGTCCCGAATGCCAGGCTATGTCCACGATGGCTAGTTAATGCCAGTAACCTTTCATATAGATGTGTCGGCACGGGCGACAATCTGCGTAGTGCCTTTGGATTGAGTTGAGTTGGATATGTATGAAGTTAGAGAACACAAGGTCTAGGCCTAAGATTTGGCTATAACGAAGGCGGCGTGCTTCGGCAAGAGATGTGGCGTCGAGTGTTAAGTTGTTGGCATAGAGTTGCATGTGTTAGGCTTGATAAGTTGCGAGTTAAGTCGAGAAGGGCCGTAGGGCAAGTTGTGTGAAGTTACATTGAGTTGCTGGGCACGACCTCAAAATATGAGGAACGGCCGGTTGTCACAACCCAAGTATAGGCGAGACTAAGCAAGGAGGCACTGCCTCGGAGTTATTGAAGCACGAATCGAGTTATGGCACGACCGAGTCGTTACGTCCCAGAGTTTGGCACAAAAGACAAGTATAAGTCGGTACGTCGACAATACAAGCACGAGAAAGGTCTAGAGGCAAGGAAATGGAGTCTTTCGTGTAGTTGCGTCTCTGATTATGGCCGTAAGGCAAACACGACTGATAGGTTAACGTTATTGGCACGAGAAGGGTCTAAAGCAAAAGTATGAGTTAACGTCGTTGTGCAAGCACGGGATGGTCCTTAGACACAAGTATGCAAGGCGTCGGTCCTAAAACTGATCCTAAGGCAAGACTAGAAAGACAATCGAAAGGGTTTTAAGCTGCACAAAGTAAATAAACGTGTCGGTTTTGTATGGGTGGGCGAGAAGCTCACTCCACCAGTACAGTTGAGTACTGACACCCACACAGTGTTCATGTGCAGGCACAGGTAGAAGCTCGTGGTGCGGAGCTCGCTTGGTACGTCGAGGCACGGAGTTCCTTGGCGATTCGAAGAGTGCGGCCGCATGGAACCGAAGACTTATACAGGACATAATGTTTGGACATCGCCTTCCGAAGCTTCCGCTGGCTCAAGCATTGTAATCGAGAGATGAGAGAGAGCAGAGTGACTTGTAATCGAGAGAAAAGTGAGCACGAGAGACTTGTAATTTGGCTTTGCGCCCACAAATGTAATCTTGTATTCAATATCAATAAAGAGCTTCTTTTGAATGACTTGTGTTTATGTGTACTTGTTCTTAAATTCCGTTACATGTTTCAATATTTCTGCTTGGGACTTCTGTGCGACGACCCCGTCGCCGCCGATGTAATCGACCGTTATGAAACTGCCTTGCACGAGCACAATCTAGGCTCGTGCGGCATCACGCCTTAGCGAGGACGATCACTCCAACGGGAGCGGGGCGTGACATAGTGGTATCAGAGCACGGCTTTACGTCCTTGAACTACCGATTGAATTCTTTAACTCTGTTATTTTGTAAACTCTAAATTGTGCTTCCGCAACGAGGTATCGTTGGTGCGCTCTCTCTTAAACGTACCTTGGCATGTCTATATAATAAGTCTAATATTTTCGAAAGCTCGTACAAGCGCTCAATCGAACACATCGATAGGCAACGGCCTTTGTGCCGAACGGTGTCAACTTGTCTTGAATGAAAACACATACTATTGTTAGCAAAAGTTGCGTGCGTACCCAAATAGTCCTACGTCGACGTTAGCAATTGAGCGTGCAAATTTGAACATAGTCCGCACGAGATAGCCATGCGCATGGCCTTTGGCTAAGTTGCGTCTCGTATCGCGCACCTCGACTTTTGGTGCAAATAAGTTGCGAGCGATATCATGTACCGCTCGGTCGGGAACGAAGCTAAACTTAGAGGGTCTATCGATAGGAACGCTATCGAGTTAACGCTTAGGCGTACACGAAAGATTGACTTGGATTTTGAGGAATAGTACGATCGACCTAGCGCGTCGATGCGACGTGAGCGAATACGCTAGAGATTCGTCAAACGAATCGGAAGGATGTCTTAGCAAATGACGCAAACGTGATTGAGGACTAGATCGTATGGCTCGAATCCGAGCGGTGTATGGACTTTTCTTGGAAATCATTCGAGCGAAGATTGAGGATTACGAGTATGTCTACGAGGCGATACGATCGCGCAAAGCCTTAGAATACGTCACGCTTAGTTGATCGTGACTTCGAATGTCCCGGACGAGCATCTCGTTAGGTCAACTTGTGAATGGGCAATACGTGTTAGAAGTGATTCGGAACGATGAATGAAATGAATGGTCTTGATCGAGAAAACTTAGAGGATTGCACGTACGATTTCGGATTGATTCGAATGAAATGTGACTTGAGTTCGAACAACGATCTTGAAACAAGCTTGAAGAAGAGCGACTGAACTTGATCTTGAATATCGAGGAAATTATGGAATATCCAGTTCGGACAATAGCATCAGTCGTACGACTCAAAATTGGTTGCAAAAGAAGATCGTCAGGTTACGCATATCGTCGATGGTATTAAGGCGTATCAAAGATCGATATGCGATAACTCGGGGGTACTCTAACTCGGCGAATGACGATCGTACAAATGTCATTGTTTCGATGGATGCTATACTCGAGATAATTGAAACGTATCGAAGAAAAGATAAACTTGGATCGGATGAGAAATAAAAATGGTTGGATTTGCTTCGTTGATAACCACAACTTCGACATTCTTGTCTTATGCGAGCGCAACCCCAGCCTCGCACATGCGTCATGCCGATTTGAGACGATCACTCCACGTGAGCGTTGGTATGGTGATTCATACAGCGGGGGTGATTGACTAGCTTGGCGTGGCAATTTGTGTGCTTCGATTTGTGGTTTGACGCGAAGGTGACTCGAGAATGGATTTGTGTGCTTGAAGAATCGAACTTGAGGATTGAGTAGGTCCAATCCGCGTATCGAAAATGAGTTAGTCTAAACTCAAATAAGAGTTACGCCCCGATGAGAATGATTATTCCACGGGTGTGTTGCATGGTGATTCATGAACCACCGTGGATAATCGGACTCGCTTGAGATTGGGGCGCAACGTATTGTCGAGCTAGATGACCTCGTGATCGAATGCACGAATTGGTTAGAATTGATGATTTGAATGGATTCGAATATGTGCAACGAATGCATTGATGCGAATAAGTGATCATGCTCGATGTTTAGAAATCTGACTAACGCGAGCTTGGGTAGGAAATCCCGTACTACCGACTTTGGTTTTACCCTAGGATTAGGGTCAGTGTTGGCATTATTGTTGGGGAACTATGATTCCAATCCTGACATTGACTTAGCCTCGTAAAGATTGGCCTAGCGGTTAGGCGAAACGCCCTGTTGCAGAGTTATCAATCGAAGAATTGATCTTGAGGATTGGTTTGAATGGATAGCATGAATCACGAATGTAGGAAACCCTGCTCATGAGACTCGGCTGACATGCATATATTTCAGGGACGCCTGGGTATGTGCACGAGGCGACTCGAGTGAGAATGACAAATTCTCTATCATGCGGCTTGGCTGAATGCATGTATTTTGGGGACGCTTGGAATGCGTGCACGATCCAGCCAAGTGATACAATGAGTTCAAGCAAGACTTGAAAGATGGGAGTGTGTCGAGATCTTAAAATCATGTTAACGAAAAGAATGATAATAGTACGAGCGTGGCTCGGACTCAAGGAAACGTGTAGGCGTATCTCGCTCGACTGTTATAGTCCCATGTCTAGGCTCGATAAAGTCTTGGCCATAGAAATAGTAGGATGGCTTGCCTTCAGGAAAGTCTCGAGGACGAGACTTGTTCTGAGTGGTGTATGTTGTAGTGCTCCGTCCCGTAAAGTCAATCGGAGTAATCGAAATGCTGACGGCATTTGGAACTTAGCCTTGTAACGGCTGCTCGAAGGCTCGCTCGTCCGAGGCGACTCCTCGCACAGGTGGGGTAGTTTCGGTGAACTTGCCTCATCTTTGCCTTCACATAATAAATCATGTTTTCAACTTGCACAAGTAGGCTTAATAATAAAAGAGACGAATCCACATAGCTAAGGGAATAATCCCGACGGGTCGAAATGAGTTAGAACATGAAAAATGTCCCACGGTCGGCTTAGAGTTGGTGCACGATGTGCTTTGAAAATGACACTGGGTCCTTCATCCCGTGGCTTGGGAGAAGGAAAGTTGGTCTTCGACACAAAACTATAAACTTGCCTAAGTCATAGGCGTCGCCCGCGTAAATGCTCGATAAAGCATGCACGTTCCGAAATGCAAGGCTTGGCATAGTCTTTGCTCGTCCCTCGGGTTAAGTTGTAGGCTTGAGTAAGTTAGGCAAAGTTATACCAGTCGACCTAAGTCTTTCCAAGTGCTGTCCCGCTCATTCTGCGGTTGTCAAGTTAAATAGTCCCACGACCCCAAGGCCCGTCATATGAAGTATGACTTGGGCGATAGCGTTGCGTAGAACACAAGTCGGTCTAAGGCACGAGCCACAGTTGGCTCAGTGGAAAGTTAGCCACGGTCGGTCGATACTTAAGAAAACACGTTATGTTCAAGTTAAGTTGGAAGGCTATGCAGTAGCCATTCCCTGAGATCAAAGAATGTTAAGTCTAAGCGATGGTTAGTCGCCGAGAGGAAATATGTCGGGACTGTGGTTCAGTCGCCGAGGCAACCCTAGTTTGGGCTCTGCAAATGAAGTATAAAAAGAGTAAAGCAAAGTAGCTAAATTATGACGATGAGACCATGCATTACGTTAAGTCTAGAAGTTAGCGTAGGTGCGTGGTCATGGACAACTTGTCGACATGGGCGATGGTTTCTTCGAGCGGCAGCCCTGGGCCATGGGCACCGACTCGGCCTAGAAAGAAACAGGTTATAGCCGAGCTGGGTAATAGGTAATCGGTATATCGGGGACTTGCATCGAGGATCGCAACCGACGGTGTAAGGGTCCTGAATGCCAGGCTATGTCCATGATGGATAGTTAATGCCAGTGACCTTTCATATAGATGTGTCGGCACGGGCGGCAATCCGCGTAGTGCCTTTGGATTGAGTTGAGTTGGATATGTATGAAGTTAGAGAACACAAGGTCTAGGCCTAAGATTTGGCTATAACGAAGGCGGCGTGCTTCGGCACGAGATGTGGCATCGAGTGTTAAGTTGTTGGCATAGAGTTGCATGTGTTAGGCTTGATAAGTTGCGAGTTAAGTCGAGAAGGGCCGTAGGGCAAGTTGTGTGAAGTTACATTGAGTTGCTGGACACGACCTCGAAATATGAGGAACGGCCGCATTGTCACAACCCAAGTGTAGGCGAGACTAAGCAAGGAGGCGCTGCCTCGGAGTTATTGAAGCACGAATCGAGTTATGGCACGACCGAGTCGTTACATCCCAGAGTTTGGCACAAAAGACAAGTATAAGTCGGTGCGTCGACAATACAAGCACGAGAAAGGTCTAGAGGCAAGGAAATGGAGTCTTTCGTGTAGTTGCGTCTCTGATTATGGCCGTAAGGCAAACACGACTGATAGGTTAACGTTATTGGCACGAGAAGGGTCTAAGGCAAAAGTATGAGTTAACGTCGTTGTGCAAGCACGGGATGGTCCTTAGACACAAGTATGTAAGGCGTCGGTCCTAAAACTGATCCTAAGGCAAGATTAGAAAGACAATCGAAAGGGTTTTAAGCTGTACAAAGTAAATAAACGTGTCAGTTTTGTATGGGTGGGCGAGAATCTCACTCCACCAGTACAGTTGAGTACTGACACCCACACAGTGTTCATGTACAGGCACAGGTAGAAGCTCGTGGCGCGGAGATCGCTTGGTGCATCGAGGCACGGAGTTCCTTGGCGATTCGAAGCGTGCGACCACGTGGAATCGAAGACTTATACAGGACATAATGTATGGACATCGCCTTCCGAAGCTTCCGCTGGCTCAAGCATTGTAATCGAGAGATGAGAGAGAGCAGAGTGACTTGTAATCGAGAGAAAAGTGAGCACGAGAGACTTGTAATTTGGCCTTGCGTCCACAAATGTAATCTTGTATTCAATATCAATAAAGAGCTTCTTTTGAATGACTTATGTTTATGTGTACTTGTTCTTAAATTCCGCTGTATGTTTCAATATTTCTGCTTGGAACTTTTGTGCGACGACCCCGTCGCCGTCGATGTAATCGACCGTTATGAAATAGCCTTGCACGAACGCAATCTAGGCTCGTGCAGCATCACGCCTTAGCGAGGACGATCGCTCCTACGGGAGCGGGACGTGACAGCATGCAGTCTTCATCTATTGGATGTTCCCATTGCGAGAAGCCTGGGCACGTTCTTTCTGAGTGCCAAAGGGCACATGGCTTATATTTAGTTTGTAGAGATTCAAACCATATGATGGGGTCTTGTCAACGGAGGGCTATTTCTTCATCAGTTCATCTAGCTTCACAGGCTACCTGACAGTCCAGCAGTATAAGGCTCAGGTACCAGTTTAGCAGTAGTAGGCTCAAAGGCATTTACCAATGTAGTCCCGGACATTCCAGTAGCAGAGGCCTTAGTAGTATGTGCAGGTCCAGTCTCAAAGGCACCAGGGCCAGCAACAGGCCAGAAGTAGTCCCGAGGCATGGTCAAGTAGAGTTTGGTATGCTATAACAAGTTTTGGTCGGGGGCGGTCATGTTGAAGGTAATGTCCTGAGCTTCTTTCAGTCTTATTATTTTCTTATGTTCTGTATATTTGGCGAGTTTCTTGTGCCACTCTGCTGTCTTTGTTCTTCAGGTACATGATATATATCACGTGTCTCGACTATGAAGATACATCCTAGGTAGAGTCATGTCTTAGACAGAATCGTTGGTATTGACTTATCTATTAGGAGTCAGCGTAGGCCAGCGAGGATATGTCCCTACTCAACTTACTCAGAAGACATTTATTCATATGCCTCCAGCCCTTTTCTATTGTGGTAATGTTATTGCTTATGCATTTATTTATATTACAATTGACTTCATTTATGTACGTGTCATGCTTTGTTTTGATAGTCTTACATTCTTGAGGATTTTGGTTTTCATGCTCGACTAGCATTAGGAAATTATGTGGACAAAATTTTTCTAAGGAGGGAAGAGTTGTGAGACTCGTCTCATAATATCAATATTTATATACAGATACGTGTTTTGTACTCCATTTCCTATTTCAGAACGCTTTAATTGTTTCTAAATTATAGATTTTTTTCTTGACCTGTATATCGGTGTGTACCAACGGTATAATGTTTGGGTGATACTTCTACTTTTTAGATTTTTTTATTTCAGATATTTTGATCAATATTGTTCAGATATTTTCATGTATAGTAAAGATGCATTCTATTATCCATTTATTTCTTGGTTTTCTTCTAAATGGTCAAGATTGATTCAGATCGAGTCGCAAATCGCAATCGGACGATCATGATTAATTCACCTTCTTTATATGAACAAGTTCATTTTCTTTCAAAATTTCTTTTTTACTTTCTTTCTCCACTCTTTTTTTTATTTCTCTCCATTTTTCTCGTGAGCTAGGAGCTTGGTCTCAAGTCCTCAAAGTGTGTTTTTTTGAACCTCTATCGGTGGTGGAGTAGAAGAGTTAGGCTGTGAGCTATTATAGGCAACTACATCTTGTCGAACTACTGGATGAATGTTGTTTTACTACGGTTTTTATTTTCTATTATTTTGATAGTCCAGTATTGTTTATTACTTGCTTTACTATATATGTTTCTCTCGAGATTAGCGTCAACTTGACTGTCTTAAAATTTGGTTTGAGCTAGGTTTGATTTTCTGCATAGTCTTAATTTGTTTTAGTAGGATAACTCTGTATCGGGAATGATACCGAGGTGATTGCCATGAGACTTAGTATATATGTTATACATGACCTTCCTCTAGTATTGTTTTCATGGTTATACTGGAATTCTATAACTTTCAGAACGAGATTTGGTTTCCAGAACTTGTTTCGTGCTCTTAGTCTTGTTTCTCGGACATAAACGACATACTGTCAGTATATCGGTGTATACCAATGACATACCGTTAGTGGGTCCTCTTTAGATCAATAGTTTGTTGTGACAATTTTTGACATACCGACGGTATATCGGTCCACACCGATGGTACACTGGTGCAGCAATATTTTTTAGACAGAGAGTTTAGGAAATCCCAGACCGGCATACCACTGGTATACTGGAGCATACCGTCGGTATACTTGAGCATACTACTGATATAATGGAGCATACCGCTGGTATACCGTCAGGATACTCAAGTTTGTTATTTTTCTGATTTTGCTCCAATTTTTAGATTTTTTCTTATTTGTCTTCATGTATATGCCACGATGTGTTTGCTTATTAATTCCTCCTTATATGCCATGATATGTTTTCTACCATGTGTTGCCATGCTTTCCCGGATTTATTATACTTTACATTTTATGTCATATCTAGTATTTCTTTGTTCTGGTCCGTCGTGGCGGACTCTTGTTACATGCCTTATTTGCTTACATGATAGTGGTCCATCGTGGAATACTCTTGTTACATGTCTTTTTCATGCTTCATGCTAGTAGTCTGTGATGGTGCACCCCCATATAGTGGCTCGTCATAGCGCACTCCTAGCTTCAAGATTATTAATATTTTCTTGTTGTGTCTTGTTATAGTGCACTTTCTTGTATTGCCCAGTCCTGCATATTATGTCCATAATGGATTCTACAGAATGCCACACCCGGAATCCAGCAAGAAAATGTTAAGGACTAAACAGCTAGCTTGATTATCTAGAACCATTGGGAGAGAAGATTTTTTCGGTTGCCCACAAGCCCTTTATTCCGGCCTATATAATGGATTTGGAGCTATCCGTTATGATGAGCATATTTTTAGCACACCATAGAGTGGGGAAATTCAGTTATACATAGTCTACTATATATAGCTCACCGTAGTGTGGAGCTTACTTTTTAGGATACACGTCACTTATGACGGTGTATCTGCTATATATCTTTGCATCATTGGCCTAGATAATTTGGATAGTCTGCAGGTCTGGCAGCCGGATTGGATTTCTCAAATTGTATATATTAGTAATTAGGATTGTGACAACCCTAGTTAGTTAACGTATCAAGCCGTAATCATTGCTTGGTCATGATTGATGGATGGAGTCCAGCCCTGTCTTTTTTTTTATCTTGTATAACTTTTGTCTTTGCTTTCCTTATTCAGGCGAATGATTAGAGACTAAGTTCTGTTCAGGAGAAGGGTTGCAACCTCGGCCCTTGTTTGGTTTACGAGTTGTAAGTCGGTTCTGTGATAGTTCCAAAGTCAGCTTGTCATTTGTCATTCTATTTAGTCTCACATGCTATACATGACCCCGGTTACCTTACATTCTTACATACACGATTACCTTACATGCTTACATGTCTCGGCTAATTTACATGCTTATATGTCCCGGTTACCTTATGTCACGATCTGCTACCCAAATTGTTGGGCCGGGCCGAGTCATGTCCAGCCTACGCTTGAGATAAAGCGTAGTAAGCTGTTCTAAAGATAACAAGATAAGACTAAAATCTGCTAACAGTTCTATATGTAATAAAGAGTCATAAATGTTCCAAACACAAAAGTCATCTCATATATAAGTATGTCCCAAGTACAAGTCCGAAATGTAAAGCTGGATACAGGTCCAGTCATAAAATACATAGTCTAATAGATGACTACTCTCAAAAGTCCAAAGTAAATAGACAACTAGACGAGTTTTCCCGTAGGTACATCCTCGTAAGATAAAGCCTGGTCCTCGACAGTATCTCCATAATATGAATCATAGAGCAACTCCTCCTCAGTAAGTATACCTACAATGTTATCCTATCAGGACGGGAGAAAGTACTGATTCTAACAAACTAAATATACGAAACATGAACAGAAGTGTAATAAACTGGAATCATGGTATATCATGGTTTAATTGGTTCTTTTTAGAAATGACAACATATATTTGTTTAAAAGTTTAAAACCGTAGCATGTACGTGATCGGTCAATAAGTGAATAGGATGTACAGCGATACATATCAAGTTTTTCTGGCATGCACATACGTGCACGAACGGTATCGGTGTATATCCATACACAAATGCGAGATCAGAACATACGGCAAAGTTACATTTAGAATGTTACCGTACGCGGTAAATATATACGGAGAAGGGGGTCATGATCACGTACACTACTAACAGTTTCCCCTTAACCCGTTATTTAAACATGTGAGAGATATAAAAATCTGTCCTAAACATGGTAGAGACTGAAAGTAATACAACATGTAAAGTTTTAACTTGCTACCCCAAGGATCAGCATTTAACATGGTTGGAAAATCACAGTTTATTGTTATAGCAGTATGTAAAGTTTGTGGAAGTACTTGCCTTTAGCAAAGCAAAGCAGCGATAAAAATGCTATAGATGCCTGGTGACTCACTGTAGAAATAACACATAAACTTAGTTTTTATACTAAGTTAAACACTAAGATACTAGTTGTGTAATATGACTCTCTGACTGGACACCTAGCCAAATGATGACTTTAGCATAAAAGAACAATGTGAGGTGACACAATACTCTAACTAACTTTCTAGGGCCTTTACACTAGTGTAGGGTGAGGTTTAATACGACTATAACTCAAACAACTCAAAATATTACAAGTCGTAACTATTCAATAAATAATTCAAACTGTATACTATGTTCCAACAATTTTTGAGATCGACAAAAAGCTCAATTTTTCATAAAATATAGTACCAAAATGATCCTTGTTAATTAAAGAAATTTATACTAATTTCTCTGGAATTTATAAACCCTCATAAATATTTATTAAAAATCAGCAAACATATGTATCCTGAAAATGAGTTCTGTTTTCTATTTTATAAAATACCAAAAGTACTTATTAAATGCTGGAAAAATTATATTAAATTAGCTAAATTAACATAGTATTTAAATACAATTTTTTCTAGATGTTTATAGCAGTTAAAATATATATAAAAATTCAAAAACAGCAAGTAACAGTGTCACGACCTGCACCCACTGTTAGGGTACGGGAACGTAACAACGCCCAGCCTACGCCGTAGTGTCGAAGGTAGAACGCTGTCCTAGGTCACATCATCTAACAATATAATGCTAAGCAGTTTATACTCCATGAATGGGGATGACATAGCAGATACAGTCTCAATCACATCTAGGGTAGAGCATGATAAAGATAGATAAACATGAAATCCAAAAGAGATACATGAGATGGAAGTCTAAGTGTCTAAGATACATAAACCCAGTAATACATCTCAAAACTCAAATACAGTAATCCACAAAGTAAATACAACTCCAGACAATGAAATAACTATCTAAACAACCTCTAGTGTGTCTCCTCTAGGCTAGCAGGCAACCTCCAAGCTATCTGTAAAATTTATCAACAGGTCCAGTCAGGACAGGAGCGAGTACAGTACATCTCAACAGTTCATAGTAGGTTAGAAAATATAATCATGCAGTAAAGTAAGATACAGGTACTGAAAGAAATGCGGTATGTAAACAGAGAGAGAACTGTAATAGAAATATCTACTATAAATAGAGAACTAACATATGGCTAGTGAGTCAGTGTACAACATGGACATGTAAATGGCATGGAATGATTCTGATAAAAAACTACGGAATGATTATGATAAGATACTACTGGTGTATTATTCACATGTCCACTTCTACTCCCCCGTACCCCCAATCAATACACAAGGATCCAACCAGGTTATGTTATGATTCTATGTACAGCCCCCGAAGGGTGGGACATAGTAGACCCATAAATGGGATAAGGATTCCAGGAAGACGCTGTGATCATAAGAGTATATGTCACAAGTGATCGAAGAACCAACGAAGCATAGTGATACGCCATGTAAGTGAAACGCACAGAACATAGAGTACCCGATGCTCCCTAAGGATAACATCTCAAGAAGGGATCCATATAGTACCAATCCGTGTGACCAACGTGACAGTACAAGTAATGTAATTTAATACAGGAAATAATTCTAAGCTGGATATGAAATGATCACAGAATGTACTCGTCTGATATCTGAATGTCCAAGGTAAAGATACTGTCCGAGGAGAGGTGTCTGGCTCCTAATTAGAACAGCACAAGTCACAGCATGTCCAGAAGGGTAATATAAAGCACTACAATGCATTCTACATGAATCTAGGTCAAACTAGGCCAAAGTCAACCCTTGGTCAACTCTGGTCAACTGCACTAGTCAAACTAGGTCAAACTAGGTCATGTCCTAACCCAGCAAGTCTTACTAGTCCTAACCAAGACTATCATAGCAAGCACACATCAATACAAGGCTATACAAGCCAACATACACCCAACTCTATATAGCATGCAATTATTCAATACTCAAATAGGCATGAATTCACATTGGATATACACTAGATAATCTACTACTTTAAGCTATCTATGTCTACACATATATACACATGTATATATTGGTATTCAACATTAAGTCTATAATCATGGCATTTCAAATGGTTATATAAACTTATATATTACAACACAATATGCTAACATATATAATATACATACCAGCTAAGTTAACTATATTCATAAATACTTATTTAAGAGGCTATGTGTGTGTATGTGAACATGGCAAAGGGGCAAGTGAGGGTTAAATGGGCATACATAGTGTACACATATCAAAGAGTGTCAAAGTGTAAGTGAACAAAGTGTCAAGTGTGATAGTGTCAACATAGTGTAAGGGGGTACATGAGGTAATATAGGATTTGTGTTAACATAGAACATTACATCTCATTAACTTGTATATTGTATACATTACATACTATGGAACCTACATATTCATTACAAGCCATACTTATACATGCTTAAATTAGATAGGATACTTACACCTCATACATCATTTATTTAACCATTTACTCATGCTTATATTCTCTATTTAATTACATAATGTATATACATTAACATGGGTTAAAATTAAATAGAACATTATATTACACACAAGGGTGCACAAAATGCATATACTGAATAGTAACTCCTACTAATAATCAATACTGTACCATCTCAGCATGAATTAAAATCTAGGATTAAAGTACGTTATAGATCTATGTGTTAGCTTTCCGAAACTTCAAACGGATCGCGTTTTCGTTTCCGAAAACTCCCGAAATCGCAAAAACACCGAGAACGCGTTTGTCTTTCGTACAGCTGACACTCAAATAATTCTCCAGAAAGTTACATAAAGAATTAGGCCTATTAATACATGTTTTTGGAAAGCTAACTTCAATACGCTTCTTTTAAAAAAAATGGGAGATTAAACCGAGCTTTGAGCTATAAGTTATGACATTTCTAAGTTAGGGCTGAAATTAAAAACGTGGATAAAAATCATGACGGATTTAGATAGTTTGAGCCAAAAGAATACACAATATATATCCTAATTATCCACAACAATAATGACAATATTAATATGAGGAACCACACTCACAAACTTGATTATATAATCGTCATGAACCATTTATTACATATATAAATATAGATACACTCTCATTACAATATATATATATATATATATATATATATATATATATATTTATATATATATATATATATATATATATATATATATATATATATATATATATATATATATATATATATTTACAATATATATATATATTTTTTTACAATATATATATTGTAAATATATATATATATATATATATATATATATATATATATATATATATATATATATATATATATATATATATATATATATATATATATATATAACATGAACACATCTATAAGAGATACATGAATGAAATGTAAAGTACTCAAGAACACATCTCTACATATTCAAATTTGAGATTTAATATGAATTAATTCATTTAATCAATATTTTAAATATAAAGTGTGTCCAAGTTTGGGGGTTTTCCCCATGAACACAAGACACAACAATAATACAATAGAAATCCCTAAAGGACACATAATGGACACAAGAGGACACAAAATAGGGACACAACAATGGGGGTCATTCCTATGGTTAAAACTTTCCTAAATGCAAAATGGAGAAATAAAAGAGATGGAAATATTACCTAAAGGAGAGAAAATCCAAGGAGAAAGGCTTCTTCCTTGGGAGAGCTTGAGAGCACTTGGGGAAGAAGACTTCTCAAAGAAAGGAAATGAGATGGGAGTCCTATTAGGGCCGGCCACAATGGTTATCCCCCCCTCATTGAATATTACAAGTTTGCCCCTCCCTTAGTTACAAGTGTTTAAAACAATTTTGGTTAGGGTTTGGGGGTAAAAGGGTCAAAATAAAAACTCTAAATGGTTAACCTAATAATTAGGATTATGACTAATCTTTCTAACATGACTAATTAAAATGTGGGCCATGGCTAACTAATGCATGGGTCCAACTAGAGTCTAAGTTACCCCGGGTCCCCGTTACAAGTCGGATTGAGATAAAATTCGAACCCGACTCAAATAATCCCAAAACAATATCATAAATAATAAAATAATATCAAAATAATTCAAAGAGGTCAAATGCAAAATATCCTTAGGCCAGAAATAAAATTAAAATATTATAATCACATGGTTAGGCTCTAGGTCAAACAGTCTCTAGGGTTTCACTAGCAAAACGTCAAAACCACAAGTCATTGATTTAAATAATTTTAAAATAATTTAAAATCACCAAAAATCATATCATGAATTAAATATCATTATTAAAATAATTATAAACACGAAATTTCGAAATTACCCTCATTTGAAAACTGGGTGCTACAACTCTACCCACCTTAGAAAAATTTTGTCCTCGAAATTTAAGATCGATAGTACTCCTTCTAGAGCCTCTAACCTACCCAATATTTAAGGTAACACTTTCTAACACTGGAATAATAAACGGACATCTAAATAGTGTCAATATAGGAATACCCCAACACTGCTCTGCTGTACGGCGATAATGGAACTTCAATAAAATATGGACTGGAACCTATATCCAAGGGACTGGACCTATTTTAAAGTGGTCTTAACTAAGGATGAAAAGGAACTGATCATAGGCTATAGGTATGCTCAAACTATTATCTTCCTATTAACCATCTATTAATACATTCTATTACCATAGGAACGATGCATTACTAAGACATATAGGCCCCTATCTCTCATAACACATTTATACTCACCAAAAGACTAGTACATCCTATCAAGGCTGACACTATAATCTCTCATAAATCTCATAAGCTACATATTTATAGACACATATCCCCATATCAAGGACTAACCTATATATATCTACAACTGATACTAATGGGGTGACGTCCCTATTTCCCAACAATCAAGGTCTAATTTTTTTTATCTAAATCATGCAATTTGAAGGAATAGTATACAAGGTCAGGACATACTGTAGCAGTTGGAAGTCTCACCTAGGTACACTAATCATTCTAGGTCAAAACAGTACTATGGTATCAATACACAAACAATCTAGGGTGTCCTAATTAGGAAGGTAAGGGAACAACAATCATCAAGGTTGTAGGGCTGTCTACCATCCTATATAAAAATTGGTCATTAACAAGCAACTAAGAAATTATTAAAAGGTTACTATTCCATAAAATGGCAAAAATTAAAAATTTAGGCACAACAAATCACAAATAGATTTTTGTCTTGACACGATCTAAGTTGATCAATTTCGGGATAAAACAAGATTTAGGCAAGAAGAAAAATCAATGAAATCAAAGTATGAGCACGAGCATCCAATGATGGAGGTTCAGGTTATGATTAAATTTAATTCGACTGAGTACGAATACGAGGTTCATAGGCGATAAAAAGATTTCAAGGAGAATTGTCAAGGCTGTCGCGAATGAGACTCTAGGGTCAAGTTTAACTATGTCTCCATTCTCGTAGATTGATACATGAAAAAGCGAACCAAAGTGCAATAGGTTGATCAGACCATCATGTACCGGTTCTGATTAGACAATATGTTAGTGGGTGGCCACCCAATAAAACATGTCATGACCAAGCTCGAAAATAGATAAGCTTGCAAAACTAAGGCTAATTTAGCAGCACAAGATATAAGGTTGGTAATGATGAAAGGAATTACATAGTCCAAGTTTCTTAAACAACGGGTCAAGTAATCAGATAAGGTACAAGGTTAAGCATCTAAGGAAACAAGCAGAACACCATCACTTGTCGGGTCGAAAGAATTGAGTCAAGGATGGATTTCTAATTGAAATAAGAAGAAATTTAGTATAATGGTAGAGGTTATAGTTTAGCCAGTTGACCAGAAAATCATATCAAGAAAATAGAGTACAAGAAGACGGGTTTTAGTGGGACATGATATACCTACACGAAGGTGAGCTTGTCTAGGTCTTGCATATAAGATTTGTTGGAGGGTAACAGCTAGTATTACATTCCTAATATTAAAGGTACGATAAGGAACGTCAAGGATCTCAATTAGAAAGTGGGAGTTCAAGAAGTGGTAATTAATGCACGAAAATAATGAAGATCGAGTTAGTCATCTGCTTCTGATACTCTTAAGTTCATCTGGTCATAACTTGCCAATCATATCTTTACCTCACCAATCTCCATATGAAAATTTAACCTTTACTTAAACCCTTACCATGACTACCGTAGGCAATTCCCAATTTCCAAACATCACTCTTGAAGCACAGCCCTCACATATAGGAATCAATATTAACCATTTATTTAAATTTCCAAGTTCTTTCACCTTGTCTTAAATTTGACCCAAAACCTCTAAATCCCGTTTACGAATTCCTTGAACTTGCTCAAATTGTTCTCCTCGTATTATTTAATTTAAATCTCTAGGCCTTACAAAACTTATCTTCCATCATAAAATCAACTTTCGTATTTTCTTCGACATACACCCTTGAATATTATTCTCCTAAAAATATTTCACAACAATCTCTAAACTTTCATAACTTTGTGTTCTCTCTATCCCTAGTCATTTCCTCGCAACATCTTGTTTAATATCCTTATTAAACACAATTAACTTTTCTTTTCCATTACGAACCTTCTACATAGCCTCAGAGTAAAAGTTTTCCCCAGAATCAATAACCTTTTCTAAGTTCTCAAAACTAGGTTGACCTCTGATATCCTCATTAGTTTTGAATACACCTATAAACTATCTCATAACACCAAAATTTCTTTAAATATAATTGTTTCCAGATTGGCAGTATACATCTCTTTATTCTATTCGAGACCTTCACCACATTTCTATCTCAAGTTTCCATATGGAACACTCCACATTTGATTTCCTTTAGATCATCATAAAATAACCAGTTACATCTTCTCTGAGCTACATAATTTACGTCACTTTCTTAGCCTTCTCCATGCAAAAGATACGAAGATTCAAGGATTTCAAAGTACATCTGGTAGGGACGACAAGATATGGGTAATTAATGTAATGAGACAGAGTTTAAGATAAGAGGTAAATAAGAATGCAAGGGAATAATGGCGAGAAAGAATAATGAAGATATGTTCCTTCTCATCGGTTCAAACGAGAGGAACCCATCAAGCTTAAATTCAATAGCATGGAATGAGGGTGAATCCAAACAAGAGGAAAAGGAATTCCAATTGAAGTTCAAAATAAGTTTCTCAGGGATCGTCCCAGAAATCTCTCAAAGAATCCTAAGTGTGATTGAGTACCTTGGATTTGAAAATATTAATCTAAATACAAAATTAAATCATCAACTACAAAATTTTATCAAAATTATCAACTAATACCAGGATTCAAAGTTCTATAATGAATCCACAAAATCAAATTCAAATCAAGGAAAAAGGTGAATCAAAACAAGGAAAAGGAGTTTAAATCGGAATTCAAATAAGATTTTCAAGGGTCATCCCAGGAATCTCTCAAGGAATCCTAACTGTGATTGAGTATCCTCTCATCCTAACATCTTAATTTATATATCCTATAACAGGCTCGTAGTAGTACAACTAAGTCGTTGCGCTACTATAAAATCGTACTAATGCGAATCTCGACCTGCATGGGCCACCACTAAAAATGTGTCACGACCCGCACCCACTGTTAGGGTACGGGAACGTAACAACACCCAGCCTACGCCGCAGTGTCGGCGGTAGAACGATGTCCTAGGTCACACCATCTAACAATATAATGCAAAGCAGTTTATACTCCCCGAATGGGGGTGACATAGCAGATACAGTCTCAATCACATCTAGGGTAGAGCATGATAAAGATAGATAAACATAAAATCCAAAAGAGATACAGGAGATGGAAGTCTAAGTGTCTAAGATACATAAACCCAGTAATACATCTCAAAACTCAAATACAGTAATCCACACAGTAAATACAACTCCAGACAATAAAATAACTATCTAAACAACCTCTAGTATGTCTCCTCTAGGCTAACAGGCAACCTCCAAGCTATCTGTAAAATTTATCAACAGGTCCAGTCAGGACAGGAGCGAGTACAGTACATCTCAACAGTTCATAGCAGGTTAGAAAATATAATCATGCAATAAGATACAGGTACTGAAAGAAATACGGTATGTAAACAGAGAGAGAACTGTAATAGAAATATCTACTATAAATAGAGAACTAACATGTGGCTAATGAGTCAGAGTACAACATGGACATATAAATGGCATAGGATGATTCTGATAAGATACTACGAAATGATTCTGATAAGATACTACTGGTGTATTATTCACATGTCCACTTCTACTCCCTCGTACCCCCAATCAATACACAAGGATCCAACCAGGTTATGTTATGATTCCATGTACAGCCCCCGAAGGGTGGTAATCCCCCGAAGGGTGATAAGCCCCCGAAGGGTGGTACATAGTAGACCCATAAATGGGATAAGGATTCCAGGAAGACTCTGTGATCATAAGAGTATATGTCACAAGTGATCGAAGAACCAACAAAGCATAGTGATACGCCATGTAAGTGAAACGCACAGAACATAGAGCACCCGATGCTCCCTAAGGATAACATCTCAAGAAGGGATCCATATAGTACCAATCCGTGTGACAAACGTGACAGTACAAGTAAAGTAATTTAATGCAGAAAATAATTCTAAGCAGGATATGAAATGATCAGAGAATATACTCGCCTGATATCTGAATGTCCAAGATAAAGATACTGTCCGAGGAGAGGTATCTGGCTCCTAATTAGAACAGCACAAGTCACAACATGTCCAGAAGGGTAATATAAAGCACTACAATGCATTCTACATGAATCTAGGTCAAACTAGGCCAAAGTCAACCCTTGGTCAACTCTGGTCAACTGCACTAGTCAAACTAGGTCATGTCCTAACCCAGCAAGTCTTACTAGGCCTAACCAAGACTATCCTAGCAAGCACACATCAATACAAGGCTATACAAGCCAACATACACCCAACTCTATATAGCATGCAATTATTCAATACTCAAATAGGCAAGAATTCATATTGGATATACACTAGGTAATCTATTACTTTAACCTATATATGTCTACACATATATACACATACATATATTGGTATTCAATATTAGGTCTATAATCATGGCATTTCAAATGGTTATATAAACTTATATATTATAACACAATATGCTAACATATATATAATATACATACATAGCTAAGTTAACTATATTCATAAATACTTATTTAAGAGGCTATGTGTGTGTATGTGAACATGGCAAAGGGGCAAGTGAGGGTTAAATGGGCATACATAGTGTATACATATCAAAGAGTGTCAAAGTGTAAGTGAACAAAGTGTCAAGTATGATAGTGTCAACATAGTGTAAGGGGGTACATGAGGTAATATAGGATTTGTGTTAACATAGAACATTACATCTCATTAACTTGTATATTGCATACATTACATACTATGGAACCTACATATAAATT
Source organism: Iris pallida (assembly GCA_029216955.1). Taxonomy (NCBI): domain Eukaryota; kingdom Viridiplantae; phylum Streptophyta; class Magnoliopsida; order Asparagales; family Iridaceae; genus Iris; species Iris pallida. Next base: position 2,679,513 of record JANAVB010037819.1, on the reverse strand, counting down.
ACAAGCCATACTTATACATGCTTACATTAGATAGGATACTTACACCTCATACATTATTTATTTAACCATTTACTTATGCTTGCATTCTCTATTTAATTACATAATGTATATACATTAACATGGGTTAAAATTAAATAGAACATTATATTACACACAAGGGTGCACAAAATACATATGCCGAATAGTAACTCCTACGAATAATCAATATTGTACCATATCAGCATGAATTAAAATCTAGGATTAAAGTATGTTATATATCTATGTGTTAGCTTTCCGAAACTTCAAACGGATCGCGTTTTCGTTTCCGGAAACTCCCGAAATTGCGAAAACACCGAGAACTTATTTGTCTTTCGTACAGCTGACACTCAAATAATTCTCCAGAAAGTTACAGAAAGAATTAGGCCTACTAATACATGTTTTTGGAAAGCTAACTTCAATACGCTTCTTTTAAAAAAAATGGGAGATTAAACCGAGCTTTGAGGTAGAAGTTATGACATTTCTAAGTTAGGACTGAAATTAAAAACGTGGATAAAAATTATGACGAATTTAGATAGTTTGAGCCAAAAGAATACAAAATATATATCCTAATTATCCACAACAATAATGACAATAAAAATATGAGGAACCACACTCACAAACTTGATTATATAATCATCATGAACCATTTATTACATACATAAATATAGATACACTCTCATTACAATATATATATATATATATATATATATATATATATATATATATATATATATATATATTATATATATAAAAAAAAAATATATATATATATATATATATATATACAAAATATATATATATATATATTTTTTTTATATATATATATATATATATATATATATATATATATATATATATATATATTATATATATATATAAAAATATATATATATATATATATATATACAAAATATATATATATATATATATATATATATATATATATATATATAATATATATATATATATATATATATATATATATATATATATATATATATATATACATACGCAAATCTTTATATGTAACATGAACACATCTATAAGAGATACATGAATGAAATGTAAAGTACTCAAAAACACATCTCTACATATTCAAATCTGAGATTTAATATGAATTAATTCATTTAATTAATATTTTAAATATAAAGTGTGTCCAAGTTTGGGGGTTTTTCCCATGAGCACAAGACACAGCAATAATACAATAGAAATCCCTAAAGGACACATAATGGACACAAGAGGACACAAAATAGGGACACAACAATGGGGGTCATTCCTATGGTTAAAACTTTCCTAAATACAAAATGGAGAAATAAAAGAGAAGGAAATATTACCTAAAGGAGAGAAAATCCAAGGAGAAAGGCTTCTTCCTTGGGAGAGCTTGAGAGCACTTGGGGAAGAAGACTTCTCAAAGAAAGGAAATGAGATGGGAGTCATATTAGGGCCAGCCACAATGGTTATCCCCTCCTTATTGAATATTACAAGTTTGCCCCTCCCTTAGTTACAAGTGTTTAAAACAATTTTGGTTAGGGTTTGGGGGTAAAAGGGTCAAAATAAAAACTCGAAATGATTAACCTAATAATTAGGATTATGACTAATTTTTCTAACAGGACTAATTAAAATGTGGGCCATAGCTAACTAATGCATGGGTCCAACTAGAGTCTAAGTTACCCTGGGTCCCCGTTACAAGTCGGATTGAGATGAAATTCGAACCCGACTCAAATAATCCCAAAACAATATCATAAATAATAAAATAATATCAAAATAATTCAAAGAGGTCAAATGCAAAATATCCTTAGGCCAGAAATGACATTAAAATATCATAATCACATGGTTAGGCTCTAGGTCAAACAGTCTCTAGGGTTTCACTAGCAAAATATCAAAACCACAAGACATTGATTTAAATAATTTTAAAATAATTTAAAATCACCAAAAATCATATCATGAATTAAATATCATTACTAAAATAATTATAAACATGAAATTTCGAAATTACTCTTATTTGGAAAACTGGGTGGTACAAACAGTTTCTGGAAAATAATTAATTAATTATTTACTACTTTGTCCATGTATTCGAAATTGAACCGAAGTCCAGATACAGGACCCAGAGCCATGAATCAAGTCAAATATGACTTGTACAGACTCTGAATGTATTAGACAGAATTGGACCCAAAAACCCATGCCAGGTTTGGACATCAATTGGCCATGATTAATAAAATATAGAAATTTAAATATAAATAATTTATTTTAAAGCTAAATAGGTCATTAACATCTAATTAACACTAATTAAACCAAATTTGAAAATAGGGGCTGACAAGTCTTCCCTCCTTGAAAAATTTCATCCTCGAAATTCACAAGGATAGAAAACTCTACAATCATTCTAATATAGCAAGCAATGCAAACAAACGACTAAGGCTATTATTAAGACTAACCTCTAAGATATCAAGCGGGAACAGGTGGTTCCCTCGCAGCTGTTGGGTCGAACAAGTAAGGGTATCTCTCCCTCATGTCCGACTCCCTCTTCCAAGTAAATTCACCCGGAGAGTGACGACTCCAAGCTACTCGTACTAAGGGTATGACTTTGTTTTTCAGCCTCTTCTCCCTCCTATCCAATATCTCCACTGGCTGTTCAGTAAATGCAAGGCTCAGTTCGATCTCCAACTCTGAATGATCTAGCACATGGCTGGGATCCGGAACATATCTCATCAGCTGAGACACATAAAAGACATCGTGAACTCCTGCTAGGTTGGGTGGAAGTGCAACCCTGTAAGCTACCTCTCCGATCCTGCCAAGTATCTAGAACGACCCGATGTATCTGGGGCTCAACTTGCCTCCTCGTCCGAACCGGATCGTCCCTCTAGTAGGTGATATCTTCACTAGCACCATATCTCCGTCAGCGAACTCCACCGGTCTGCGACTAGCATCGGCCCCGTGTTTCTGCCTGTCCTGAACGACTCTGAGCCTGTCTCTGATCATCCCGACCTTATCTGCTGGATCCGTGATCATCTCTGGCCCAAGCATAACTCTATCTCCAATATAGTCCCAAAAGAGCGGTGTACGTCATTATCGTCCATATAGTGCCTCGAAAGGAGACATACCGATGCTGGCTTGGTAGCTGTTGTTGTATGAAAACTCTACCAAGTGCAGATGGCTCTCCCATGATCCGCTAAAGTCTATCACACAGGTCCTCAGCATGTCCTCTAGCGTCTGTATCGTCCTCTAGGACTGCCCATCTATCTGCGGGTGGTACGCCGTACTGAACTTAAGCCGACTGCCCAACTCCTCCTGCAAGCTCCTCCAGTAGTGGGACGTGAATCTGCTGTCTCGGTCTGACACGATGCTCACTGGTACTCCGTGTAAGCAAACTATCTGCTGCATGTATAGCTCCGCCAACTTCTCGGTGGAAAGCCCTACCTTGAAGGGTATAAAGTGCGCACACTTCGTCAGCCTGTCCACGATGACCCAAATGGCATCCTTCCCTCATTGGGAACGAGGAAGCCCTGAGACGAAGTCCATCATAATATGTTCCCACTTCCACTCGGAAATGGGTAACGGCTACAATAGACCAGCTGGCCTTTGGCGCTCCGCCTTGACCTGCTGGCAAACTATGCATCTCCAAATAAAACGTGATACATCTCTCTTTATCCCGTGCCACCAAATATGTTCCCGTAAGTCACGGTACATCTTGTTGGCACCAGGGTGAATAGAATATCTCGATCGGTGCACCTTCTGCAAGACTGCCTCTATCAGCTTTCCCTTCGATACGCACAACTGGCTACCATGCCTCAAGGATCCATTCTCTGCTATGGTAAAGTCATCCAGCAATCCAGCTAAAGCCTGGGCTCGAAGTCTGCGAAGGCTCTCATCTGTATACTGTGCCTCCTTGATCTGCTCTATCAAACCTGACTGAATGTCAAGCACCATCATCTGTATAACTGATCCTGGCCGAACTATCTCGATACCAAGCTTCTCCAGATCTTCCCGTAAATGCCGATCTATTATCAGATACCATGCCATCGGATGCCTGCTCAGCGCATCCGCCACCACATTTGCCTTTCTGGGATAATACTATAAATCGATGTCGAAGTCCTTCATCAACTCCAACTATCGTCTTTGCCTCATGTTCAGCTCTTTCTGCGTGAACACATACTTCAAGCTCTTGTGGTCAGTAAAGATTTCCACACGCTCTTCGTATAAGTAATGTTTCCATAACTTGAGTGCAAAGATCACCGCAGCTAACTCTAGGTCATGGGTAGGATAGTTCTGCTCATGAGTCCGTAATTGCCTAGATGCATAAGCAATCACTTTCCCATGCTGCTGTAGGATACATCCTAGCCCCTTTTCCGAAGCATCGCTGTATATGGTGAAACCTTCAAACCCTGAAGGTAATGTCAGAACTGGAGCGGTCGTCAGCCTCCTCTTCAGCTCCTCAAATACTGCCTGGCAGTCCTCTGACCAGATGTACTCTATGTCCTTTTGCGTCAGTTTTGTCATGGGTTCAGCTATCCTAGCAAAGTCTTGGACGAATTTTCTCTAATAGCCGGCTAAACCCAGAAAGCTCCCGATCTCTGAAACTGACGTAGGAGCCTTCCATGTCTCAACGGTAGCAATCTTCCTGGGATCCATCGAGATCCCCTCTCCAGTAACTACATGACCGAAAAACTCCACTCAGTCAAAAAAGAACTCGTACTTCGACAAGTTGGCAAACAACCTCTCCTGCCTCAGAATCCCCAAAACTATCCGCAAGTGCTCTGCGTGCTCCTCCGGCATCTCCGAGTATATTAGGATTTTGTCGATGAATACTACGATGAACTTATCTAATACTGGTGAAATGTCTTATTCATCAAGTTTATAAAGACAGCTGGCGCATTTGTGAGACCAAATGGCATCACCAAAAACTCGTACTATCCGTACTTCGTGTTGAACGCCGTCTTCTGGATGTTTGCAGCCCTGACTTTCACCTGATGGTACCCGAATCTCAAATCTATCCTGGAAAACACCTTCGCCCCACTCAACTGGTCGAACAAATCATCTATCCTAGGCAGAGGATATTTGTTCTTAATGTTGATGGTATTCAACGCCCGGTAGTTAATATACAACCGAACTGTACCATCCTTCTTAGGCACAAAGAGCGCTGGCGCTCCCCATGGAGAAGCACTAGATCGAATGAAACCCTTTTTCAATAGGTCATCAATCTGCTCCTTCATCTCTACGGCCTCCTTGGGGTTCACTCTATAGCAAGCCCGGTATACTGGTGATGAACCCGGTACTAAATCTATAGTGAACTCCACATCTCTGTCAGGCAAAAGTCTTGGAAGATCCTCTGGAAATACATCCATAAACTACCTAATGATAGGGTGTGGCGGTGCTATCTCCCCAACTGTCGTACAATAGTTCGGCTCTAGGCTGATCTCCGGCCCTGTCCTCCTGACACTGAATGGTGCCGTACTTGGAGGACTGAACAGAATACTACCCTCATGACAGTCTATAGCTGTATGGGCATAGCTAAGCTAGTCTATCTCCAATATGATATCATACCTGGGGAGTGGCGTCACAAAAAATCGTCCCCTAAACTCTCTCCCAGCTATAGTAATAGAGCATCTATAGATAGCTCTAATAGGCACTAGTCCGCCTCCCGTTATTACTCTACTCAACTCCTCGGTAGGTGTAGCTACTAAGTGGTATTTATGGAAAAACTCTAATGACAGGAAGCTCTATGATGCACCAGAATCAAACAAGCATAGAGCTAGAAACGTATGCAAATAAATATGACCTATGATGACGTCAACCAAATAATCGGGCTCCGAAACCTGCTCCGGCTCCGGCTCAAGAGCTAGGCTATAAGCCTTCCCCTGGGGTCCCTTCTGCTGCTGCAGATGTTGCTCAAACCTCTGCTGCTGAGTCAGAAGCGGCGGTCCTCTAGACGGTGGTCCGGCACCTGGTACTATTGCTACTGGGCAGTCCCGAAGCTGATGGGTGGCAGACCTATAAGCTAAATACTGCCCAAACCTCTTCCTACAGATGAAAGCATCGTAGCCTGGCCTTTTACAGAATGCACACAAAGCTCCCTTCTGCTGCTATCGGGGTCCCGGGGCTCTAACTGGCGGGGTCGGATGATGTGGTGCGGGAGGACGGTATGTCTGCTGGTGCGGCGTCGGTGCTCTCGGCTGGAAAGCCTGACGCTTGGACGGTCCCTCGAGGTGTATAGAAGCCAGCCTCTTACAAGACAGAAGACGCTCCTCTATGCTCCGGGCCAACTCTAGGCTCTGGTAGTAGTCAGTCGTACCGTTCGCCACTATAAGAATGCCAATGTCTGGAACTAGACCATGGCAAAACGTACGCGTTATCTCCTTAGGGTCTGCAACTAAATTAGGAACAAAACGGCTCAGGCGACTAAACTCTGCCACATACTCGTCAACAGAACGGTTCTCCTGCTGGATGTTTTGGAATTGTAGCCCCATGGCTACCCTAGCGGTGGTCAGAAGAATTTCTTTTTGAACTGGGTCTTGAACTGATCCCAAGTGGTCTTCCCTCTCGCGAATAGCGGCTCATTCCTGAACCAAACTCCTGCCATATCTATCAGCAGAAATCCTACTGCCTCGACCTGGAGGTCATTCGGCAACCTAGCTCCAAGGAGCTTCCTCTCTACCGAGTCTAGCCAGTCATCTGCTACAACGATGCCCTCAGTCCCTAAGAACTCCTTGGGGTTCAGACCCATGATGTCCTTGATTGTCCCTGCTCTCTGTCGTAGCTCTACAGGTGGTGGGACCACGGTACGCTCATCAGAATGCTCTATTCTCTGGCGGAGTAGGGTGCTCTGCTCCTAATGGGTCGTTAGGAATACCTGGATCAGAGTAAGCAGTTGGTTTTCGTCGAGTGTGACGGAAGCCTGGGCAGGTATAGTAATAGGTGGTGGTGGGAGTATCGGGTCCTGCTGAGACTGTGATGTGAAAAGTGGTGGAGGCATTTGGGTGGGTAGATTTATGGAGTGGGGGAGTATGGTTGGTAGGGGTGTATCGGTCAACTGGTCAACCGACTGGATAGGAGTGTGCCATTCTCAGGTGTGACATACTGGGATGAGCGAGTGAGCTCCATATAAATAAATAAAAGGACTTATAAGGACTCTTTAAAGTAAACAATCATAAACAAGAAAATCTAATTGTAATAGCGAGCATGTGATGCGTTTCCTATGTTGTAGTCCTAGTATTCCTCTAGGTGTTCTAAGCATCATTCCTAATGTTGTCTAGTTACCTTAAGTTCTAAATTGCAGGCATACTTGGTACAATGACGTAACCAAACAATTTAGTCAGGACCTGCATGGGCCACCACTAAAAATATGTCACGATCTGCTACCCAAATTATTGGGCCGGGCCAAGTCATGTCCAGCCTACGCTTGAGATAAAGTGTAGTAAGCTGTTCTAAAGCTAACAAGATAAGACTAAAAAGTGCTAACAGTTCTATATGTAATAAAGAGTCATAAATGTTCCAAACATAAAAGTTATCTCATATATAAGTATGTCCCAAGTACAAGTCCGAAATATAAAGCTGGATACAGGTCCAGTCACAAAATATATAGTCTAATACATGACTACTCTCAAAAGTCCAAAGTAAATAGACAACTAGACGAGTTTCTCCGCAGGTACATCCTTATAAGATAAAGCCTGGTCCTCGGCAGTAACTCCATAATATGAATCAAAGAGCAACTCCTCCTCAGTAAGTATACCTACAACGTTATCCTATCAGGACGGGAGCAAGTACTGATTCTAACAAACTAAATATACGAAACATGAACAAAAGTGTAATAAACTGGAATCATGGCATATCATGGTTTAATTGGTTCTTTTTAGAAATGACAACATATATTTGTTTAAAAATTTAAAACCGTAGCATGTACGTGATCAGTCAATAGGTGAATAGGATGTACAGCGGTACATATCAAGTTTTTCTGGCATGCACATACGTGCACGAACGGCATCGGTGTATATCCATACACAAATGCGAGATCAGAACATACGGCAAAGTTACATATAGAATGTTACCGTGCGCGGTAAATACATACGGAGAAGGGTGTCATGATCACGTACACTACTAAAAGTTTTCCCTTAACCCTTTATTTAAACATGTGAGAGATATAAAAATCTATCCTAAAAATGGTAGAGACTGAAAGTAATACAACATGTAAAATTTTATCTTGCTACCCCAAGGATCAGCATTTAACATGGTTGGAAAATCACAGTTTATTGTTATAGCAGTATTTAAAGTTTGTAGAAGTACTTGCCTTTAGCAAAGAAAAGCAGCGATAAAAATGCTATAGATGCCTGGTGACTCGTCACTATAGAAATAACACATAAACTTAGTTTTTATACTAAGTTGAACACTAAGACACTAGTTGTGTGATACGACTCTCTGACTGGACACCTAGCCAAATGATGACTTTAGCATAGGAGACCAATGTGAGGTGACACAATACTCTAACTAACTTTCTAGGGCCTTTACACTAGTGTAGGTTAGGTTTAATATGACTATAACTCAAACAACTCAAAATATTACAAGTCGTAACTATTCAATAAATAATTCAAACAGTACACTATGTTCCAACAATTGTTGAGATAGACAAAAAGCTCAATTTTTCATGAATTAAAGTACCAGAATGATCCTTGTTAATTATAGAAATTTATACTAATTTTTATGGAATTTATAAACCCTCATAAATATTTATTAAAAATCAGCAAACATATGTATCCTGAAAATGAGTTCTGTTTTCCTATTTTTATAAAATACCAAATTACTTATTAAATGTTGGAAAAATTATATTAAATTAGCTAAATTAACATAGTATTTAAATACAATTTTTCCAAGATTTTTATAGCAGTTAAAATATATATAAAAATTCAAAAACAACAAGTAACTATTTTTGGAAAATAATTAATTAATTATTTACTATTTTGTCCATGTATTCGAAATTGAATCAAAGTCCAGATACAGGACCCAAAGCCATGAATCAAGTCAAATATGACTTGTACAGACTCTGAATATATTAGACACAATTGGGCCCAAAAACCTATGCTAAGCTTGGACATCAATTGGCCATGATTAATAAAATACAAGAATTTAAATATAAATAATTTATTTTAAAGCTAAATAGGTCATTAACATCTAATTAACACTAATTAAACCAAATTTGAAAAATAGGGGCTGACACCTTATATGCTAACATGTCCAGTTTATCTTACATGTTCATATGCTTTTATTTACTTTACAAGTCCATAGTTTATATTATGTCACATATTGTTTACTTTATGCTCCATGTTGCTTTGCTTATTGTCTTTTTTATTTTCGAGATAAGTGCATTGGTAGTGCACGAGTCTTGATCCATATTTACTTATTTTTTTCTCTATCCATTGTTATGTTAGTCATTGCTAGTTTTAGTTCATAATTTGGCTTTCTTTGTAGAACTTGCTATTGGGGGTCTGACCCCACTAGTTTTGTTTCACCAGATCTTGTAGGTGAGCCAGAGGATCTTCCGTACCTTCTACTCGATGGTGACTACCCGAAGCACCAGGGTGCCTGAGTGGGTGTTCTTTCTCTTACACAATCATATGTACATAAGTCTTTTGCGTCGTTTAGCCACTGAGCATCTGTTTAGCTCATATTTCGGACTTGACATTGGCCTACGATCTTAGACATGATTTGTATATATTCTAGACTATAGCTAGAGTTGATCACATATGACTTACACTCTTGTTAGTTCTTTATTTTATATTACTAGCTTCATGATCATCTATATATTATAGTTTGTGATGCTTTACTATTTTATATGCCTGATGATCATACTTTTATATCTTACTTACTTTCATATATTTGAGATATCTAGGATGTGCTTGACTAGGTTTGACTGTTGGTTTGTAGTAGTAACCCTTACATCTATATCTTTGACCGTATTTCAGGGTTCTAGAGTACTTTGGTATACATAGCTGCCTAGTTCGTCCCTACTTGCCAGTATTCTATTTCTGGGTCATGACATAGGTTCTAGTGGTAGCCTATGCAAGTTTGATTTGTCATATATGTAGGGGTTACTGGTATTTATCTCATTCATAATTCTTCTTCATTGATATCCTTCGTATTATTCCATATCCCTGATCCTTTGACCTGACATCTGCCTTGATCATTGATCTTTCATGTTTCCTTGATTTTGATTCTAGTATCCTTTAACTTTCAAGAGCATTGTTCGTGGTCCTTATGATCAGCTCATTCGGTTTTCACCGATGGCTGGTCATCATCCTTCTGTTCCACCAGTTTTGGAAGCTCACAGCATTCATGAGCAGTCTAGAGTTGACCCAAGGACAGGTTCCAGTTCAACCTGATCAGTTAGTAGTACCAGTCCAGCCAAAGCAGCCAGAGAATGTTATTCGTAAGCTGGTGGGTGTAATTAGAGGTTTCATGACGACGCAGCAGCGTCAGAGTGATGTTCTTACCCAGTCATACAGACGGACTTAGAGATGGTTGACACTTTGGTCTATATTCTGTTAGCAGCTTCAAACATCTTCATCCTCCGTACTTCTATGGTACAGAGGATACGATAGCGTTCGATGTTTGGCTGCAGGATCCTGTGGCCATTCTGGAGGATCTAGGGATCCCAATTAGGGAGCGAGCAGCAGTAATCAGATTGCTGCTTTTGGATTTGGCCTACGATTGGTGGACGGCTCATGTGGTATCTTTTACAGCACCAATTCTATGGCAAACTTCAGTGAGAGATTCCAGACCCGGTACTTTGACCCGGTGTCATGTTATGACTTACAGAAAGGTTTAACAACCTTAGGCAGATTGGCAGAACCGTCGATTGTGATGCGGTAGAGTTTACAAGCTCAGTCGTTTTGCCCCTTCCTTAGTGGCGACCGAGTTAGATCGGATGAGGAGGTTCCAACAGGGGCTTCATCTAGAGATCATTCTGGTAGAAGAGCAGCATAAGTTTTAGACGTTTGATGTCGTAATAAGAGCGGCGAGGAGGCACGAGTACACCTTACAAAAGATAATGGATAGAGTTGGAGGCCAGAATAGGTCTCATGTTTAGAGGGGATCTTTTCTCCAGCCATCAGGACATTATATACTGGATCTCCAAGGGGAGCAGTTCCAGCAGCTTCTTTTCAGCAGTTATCTCAGACACATCAGTAGTAGAGGTAGTCTTCATCTATTAGATGTTCCCATTGCAGGAGCCTGGGCACATTCTTTCTGAGTGCCAAAGGGCACATGGTTTGTGTTTAGTTTGTGGATCTTCGGACCATATGGGGTCTTGTCCATGGAGGGCTAGTTCTTTATTAGTTTATCAGCTTCACCGACTACCCCGACAGTCCAGCAGTATAAGGCTCAGGTACCAGTTTAGGAGCAACATGCTTAGAGGCTTTTACCAACATAGTCCCAAACATTCTAACAGCAGAGGCCTTAACAGTATGTGTAGGTCGAGGCTCAGAGGCACCAGGGCTAGCAGCAGTCCCGAGACATGGGTAGGCAGAGTATGGTATGTTATAACAGGTTTGGCCGAGGGCGGTTATGTTATAGGTAATGCCCTGAGCTTCTTTCAGTCCTATTATTTCCTTGGGTTTCGTATATTTGGCGAGTTTCTTGTCCCACTCTTATGTCTTTGTATCTTGAGGTACATAATATCTATCACGTGTCTGGACTATGAAGATACGTCCTAGATAGAGTCATGTCCTAGACCGAGTCGTTGGTACCAACTTACTTTAAGACTTGACCCTTATCCATTTTGGAAGTCAACGTAGGCCAGCGAGGATGGTCCCTACTCAAATGACTCTAGGGACATATATATTCATATGTCTCCAGCCCTTCTCTATTGTGGTAATGTTATTTCTAACGCTTTTATTTATATTACTGTTTCCTTCATTTATATACATGACATGCTTTGTTTTGATAGTCTTACATTCTTGAGCTTTTTGGTTTTCATTCTTAACTAGCTTTAGAAAATTTTGAGGATAAAATTTTTCTAAGAAGGGGAGAGTTATGAGACTCGTCTTACAGTATCGGTATTTATATACGGATATGTATTTTGTACTGTATTTCATATATTTTTTGGTTTTCGGAATGCTTTAATTTTTTCCAAATTGTAGATTTTTTCCTTGACCGGCATATCGGTGTGTACTAATGGTATACTGTCCTGGTGATGTTTATGCTTTTTAGATATTTTTGATTTCATATATTTTAATGAATTGTATTTAGATATTTTGATGAATTATGTTTAGATATTTTTATAAATAGTAAAGATACATTATATTATCCAATGGTTTCTTGGTTTTCTTCTGAACGGACAAAGATCGATTCAGATCGAGTCGCGGATTGCGATCAGGTGGTCACGATTAATTCACCTTTTCTATATATACAAGTTTATTTCCTTTCAAAATTTCTTTTTACTTTTTATCTCCACTCTTCTTCTATTCTCGTTTCCTCTTCATTTTCCTCGTGAGCTAGAAAGCTTGATCTCGAGGCCACAAAGTGTGGTTTACGAACCCCCCTCGGTAGTGGAGCAGAAGGGTGAGCTATTATAGGCAAGTATATCTTATCGAATTACTAGATGAAATATTATTTTACCGTAGTTTTTGTTTTCTATTGTTTTGATAGTCCAGTGTTGTCTATTACTTGCTTTACTATTTATGTTTCTCTCGAGATTAGCATTATTTTGACCGTCTCAAAATTTGGTTTGAGCTAGGTTTTGATTTCCTACATAGTCTTGATATTTTCTTAGCATAAAAACTCTGTATCTGAACCGATACCAGGGTGATTTCCATGAGACTTAGTATTATGCTATACACGGCCTTCCTCTAGTATTGTTTCCATGGTTATACTTGAATTCTATAACTTTCGGAATGAGATTTGGTTTCTGGAGCATGTTTTATGCTCCTAGTCTTATTTTCGGACATAAACGTTATACTGCCAGTATACCAATGTGTGATGGCCTACTAGTTTGTGGGTCATTTTTAGACCAAAAACCTATTGTGACAATTTTTAGCATACTGATGGTGTACCAGTGTCATATTTCAATTCCACAGAATTATTTCACTCACATTTAACTCTTGGAATCGACCATCCTCGCTTGGACATGATGTCGTATAAGTCTGGTATTGCGCTTGTACAAGATAAAGATGGTATATAATTGATAATCTCCAAATAGGAACACATCGCAGCGGCAAAAGAAGACAAATTAAAGTCGCACAGGGATATGTAGCAATAAGCTGTCTTTATTGATAATTGAAAATAGAGTACAAGACTTACAATACAATGCAAAGTTTATAACACATCTCACTTTACATTGATAGCCAACTGAACAAATGCCACAAAGCATACAATTGATGCTTTGATACATTGGCGTACAACTCGAGATACCGACTTGACATCCAACTCACTGATACAACTGATTACAATATTCCATATATTATGCCCTTTATAGACCGAAGACATCATCTTTTGGAAGGGGAGCTTCTACATGCCCAACAAATCTTCGATGCCGCGGGATCGTGTTTGCCATAAAAAAATCAAAGACAGGTATTACAGAACACTGGATTTTATTGCAAACTCGCTTGTATAAAGAAGGGCCTGGAAAGAAATCCTAGAAAATAATCTAACTACAATTGTTTAGTTTTAATTCTGGGGGGTGACGGTGGAGGCTCGGGAAAGTGCTATCAACTTTGCCTTACTCCGTGGACTATCTGATGCAGTCTCTAGCTCGTGAAGAAATTACTTTTTTCTTGAAGGTTGCTAGCTTTTTGTAATGGAGTGGCATCCTGCTATTTATAATAGAATGTATGTTGGGCCGCATAGACAGGTTGTGGCCACATGGCTGATTAGCAGGCGAAGACCCGCTCTTTGGCTGCCATCTGTCGATTTGTTGGGATTTTGTTACAGCAAATCTGGATAGTTAGGGACTTGGTCAGATTGCCGCATGTCATATAGCGGGGAGCTACATAATTTTCTCAGTCTTCGATCTGTATTTTGGCAGCATAAAGCTCGTACGGCTTGGATTACAGTTACTCTTGGCTGCATGAAGTTTGGAGATTTTAGGGCCGCATAAGGCTCACGCGGCTTAGATGACACTCTCCTGGCCGTAAGAAGGTGTACGAACCCTGCTTTTGGACGACGTCTCACGTCTTATCTTTTTTTTTCGAAGTGTCAGAACTGTCATTTTTGTCAGTTTTGTCAGGACATGTCAGCTTTATCAGTCGAACTGCTCTTCTTAGCCATATATCTTCCTTCTGCAGCTGTTTGTCGACGGGCCGCATATGTCATTGAACCAGTCATACGGCTTTCCTTCATACGGAACTGTTTGGCCCAAAGTACCTATGCAGCAATATGTAATCTGTATGAACACTATATTTTTCATACTTCTACAAGACCCCCTTCAAAGTTTTTAAATTACAAATTTAGAATACTTTGAATAAGAAGCATGAAAATATGTCAAGCCGTAGTGAGTCTTCAAGTTTATAGGAAGTTCTTCGAACTGCAGAGAGATCTTGAGTCGCAGGGAAATCCTGAGCCGCAAAACAAATCTTGAGCCGCAGGGACACCTCGAGCCGCAGAGAGCCTGCCAGCTGTACCTGCTGTATTTAATTTTTCTGATTCAATTTTGGATTTGGGATCTCTTTTCGAGATAAAGTTGACGGTTATTAGGAATAAAATTCCCAAATGTCATCATTATTTTTAATGATCTCGAGAATCGAAGCGGCACTCTTCTTGGAAACCCTATAAATAGGGGTTATTTTGAAGAAAAAACTTTTTTTTACCTTCTTCTCTTTCATCTTTGTCTTTCTGTCTTCCTGTCTTTAATGTCTCCAAAAGCTTCCAAGTCGACTGCGACCAAATGAAAGGGGCTTGTTTCTCCGTTGAGAGCGGCAGACTCTCCTTCCATTTATTTCGACGTACACCCTGCCATCAAAGGTGAGGGCAGTGGGAAGACGATGGCCATGTCGTATGTGTAGGCCCGTGCTATATCATTTTCTGTGCAATAAGCTTGGTTGATGCGTGCCCTATCTCAGTTGGACCACATGTGTTCTGTATGATAGGGCCGTATAATCTGAGTCGCATAAGCGCTGCATAAATGACCCAGGACTGATCTGTATAATTACTGCATAGTTGTGCCGCATAAGTGTCTCCTGATTGAGCCGTATGGGTGTTTCATATCTCGAGCCGCAGTAGCACTTCGAGTCCAAGCCGCATAAGTGCCTCATTACTGAGTTGCGTGAATACTTTGTGACTAAGCCGCATAAGTGCCTCATGAGATCCTGACTGAGCCGCATGAGCACCCTTTTTGATTGAGTGGCCTAAGTTTCCTCCGACTGCGTCGCATGAGCATTGACCTAACCGCATGTGTCTCATGTTCTTTTTAAGCTGCTATGCCGCATAGGTTTTGTTTTAGCATGGTTTGAAGGGGATGAACTTCTAACTTTTACCTCTTCTCTGTCTTTTGCAGTGAACTTGTCCCTAGCTCCCTCGGGGGAACTCTTGATAGGATATGCTCAATCTGCGTTGGGTGTGAGATTTGACCAAATAGTCGAATGTGAGTCGACTTCGATTACTCGAGATCAGCCTGAAGATAGGTTGAGGGAGATCAGGATCCAATCATTTTTTTACTTACTCGGTATGATGAATTTTGGGAAGCTAGGGGGCATTCATCTGAAGCCTTTATTCTTGTTTGGAGATGCTATAGTTATCTCGAATTCTCGTGCCCTTGAGCTTTTTGAGAACTGGGATTTTCTTTCTAATGGGCTACCGATTCATCTTCCTCAGATGGAATGCTACTTCTCTCTGTCAAGTTTCAATATGGTGCCTATCGAAAAGCGAATGGTGAACCCCATTACTCAGGACCGGCAAGCCGTCTTCATAGGCGATATCTATTATAATAGACGAGTGCGGTCAGCGGTCGCGACCAGGGATTCGGTCAGTTGTTCTGTCGTCGGGCTAGCCCTGGTAGTTTTACAAATGACCTGAGGCCCAATAATCGACTCTCTAAGGCCGACACCTTCCTGAACCAGATTGCATGTAAAGGATCGTATCCCATGGGTAGGCTGTCGCTGCAGAATTGGATGTGTCGTTCCCCTCCATGGGTCAACTTGACGCTCTGGATCCTGTCGACTTATGGGGATATTTTACAGCAGCTCGGCCTCTACTACGCTATAAGGGGCACTTGCTATGGCCTCCCTATGAACGCAAAGTTGTTCATAGCGCTCCTCGAGATGTACAATTGTCGTACGGGAACCTTTTATACACCTGCTGGGAAGATGGGACTCGCCCTTCACGAGAAGCATGATGTCTCCAAATTGCCCTGGGGGGATGAAGTTTATGAAGAGTATACTCCCACAAATGAGGAGTTTGAGGAATTAGAGAGGCAGTTTCCCAGGTTCCTTACCGTTTATGGGAGGTGTTATGTCATCATAGCACTTGTCAATAAATGTTAAAGAAGAAGGATAAAAGTTCTGAGGGGACCCTTCCTCACACCAAGGCCTGGGTCAGTTACTTGTTTGATCTTGGCGCCTCGGGCCGGGTCGTTCCTCGGAGCCCACAGACTCATGCTGGAGTGGACGCTCAGGTACAAAGCGCTAAGAGAACCAAAGCTTCTGGTGATAGATTCGGAAGCCAGTCTGACACGTTCAACTACTTCTATCAAGATACCCAACCCATGTCCCATAAAGCCATCTTGGCTGGATTTCTGATGATATGGATGAGGATTTGTGTCGTCTCAGGGGGTGCTGGCTTGATTGAGAGAATCAGCCGCAACCTGATCCACCCTGCTGTCAAGTTAGTTTTCGAAGGCATGCTAGCTCTACTCCCAGCCATGGTGTGCAGCATCCATCGCGGTCTTTGTATCTTTACGGCCAGTACTATAGCTCGTGATGTTACAAAGAACTTTCACTCAATTGAGCTACCCTATCATTATCTGATGGGGTGGCTGTTAATACGCTGTCCTTCTCTGATGCGACCTGGCCCTGAGGGGAATGCGACGATTCAAGATGCAATCATTTATCAATATCATGATATGCCTTGGACCTGTTTGACCATATTCGAATGCCGTGTTATGCTTGTGCGGGTGGACATCTATTCCTTCTTTGTGTCGGTCCCGCCTTTCACTAATGAGGAAATGAGGCGTCTTCATCTTGATGGCAGTATCGCTCCCCAGGTTTTATCCGAGAAGATGTTCCGCTGGTTGCAGAATATCCGTCCTATGTATCTGGTGTACCACAATCGTAACGTTGCCTTCTTGGAACACTATTTACCCAGCCGGTTCTCTAGATAATTTGGGTATTGTCAATTGTTTTTAGACAACCCGAGTTCATGTTTAGGTTACGAGGGCAGTATCCTAGATAGTATTCGGGCCTGGCATTATTACAGTGCTGCCTGTACCCAGACTATCTTCTCTCTTCCTGATACCAGGGGTTTAGTGCACATTTTGTACATGGCAGCCCTCTACCACGTCTTCGTGAATGGGCCTCCCCACAATTTCGATGCGAGTACAAGTTTCATAACCGGTACTAAGCTGGCGAAAAAGCGCGATGAGTCAAAAAAGAAAAAGAGGGCAGGAAAGACGAAGGCCGTTGCGATCTCTGATTCTGATTCTACAGATACAGCAGAGGAGGATGAGTGCAACGATTTGTTGCCTCCTGTAGATACTCTGATGATGCGCTTGCCTTCCCCTGTGCCGAGCCCTTTACCTAAGCGAAGTAACTGTGGACCCTCCGTTGCTAATTGGCCTCGTTCTCAAAAATGGGTCGCGTTTAAGAATCGAGGTTCTGACCCTGCGGGGGAGGCCAGTGATACGAAACCCTCCCGGAGGTAAGTTTCTTTTCGGCCGACTACCATGTTACTTCTGGTATTTTATCTTATTGTTTCTCTCTTTCTTTCGTGTAGGCTTTTGAAGACATAAACCCTTCGGAGCCCGGTGCTGCTTTCGAGACTTCTCCAGTTATGGGCACCCTGGTCGAAGAAGGCGCTAGTCTTACATAATTAAATATCGAGGCTGGAGGGTCACGATTGGTCGCAACCGAGCCAGCTTCATCTGTTTTTGGATTGATCGGGGCTGGAGTTACAGATGTAGGCGATTCGGATGTTGCTATAGAGAAGGATATGAAGGAAGTGGGAGGAATCATGACCGTCCAGAGCGAGTCGCGGACTCCACCACCCTCCCCTGGTAAGCTATGTCATATTCTTACCGACGAGGAGGTTCATTCTCTCCTTCTTCATATTCTTCGAGTCAAGCTGATTGTTGGTTGTTCTGGACCTACAGGCCTTACCTCTCTGCTAACGATAGTGGATATGGCCGCAGAGGAGAGAATAGCGGACGACGTCGGGGCAGACCTCCTGCCGAAGAGAAGAAATGGACCTCCCCTCCTTCAAATTGAAAAGAACCCTGCTGAGATGATTTTGGAGCCCCATATACCACCAAAGGCAGAGGCAGTGGTTCCTATACCAGCATCGATGAGTGCAGGGTTGGTTGAAGTTGTCTCTTCCCCGGAGATTGAACTCTCCGCTCTGTCTAGTCTTCAGCTTCTTCGGGTTGCGGAAGAGGAGATCACTGCTGTGCGGGAGTCTCATTGCTCGGAATTTGTTTCCCTTTTGACAGGATCATCAAGCTCAAGTGTGCCTCCTTCCCAGATGCCTTCAACTTTCTTAGGTGCTATCCCTTTGACACCGTCCTCCCTGGAGAATTTGGACGAATCGTCAAGGGACATAGTCGAGAGCTTTTATCGTCACTTGAAACGGGGGGTCGAGGCTGCTTTAAGGAGAGGGACGCCATTTGTCGGGGCCCACCACTACGCCCAAGGCCAGATTATCCTGCTGAAGATGCTTCCGTGAGGAGAAGGGGTGGTTGTCCTTCTGGAGCACAAGCTGGCAGAGACTAATTTGTGCCTAATACAGTTATAGAAACTGCGGCAAGCCGATGTGTCTGCCGTGGTGGAGCAGGAACGTGCTTTTCTTGTATCAGCAGTAGAAAAGGTGAAGACTATTCGAGAGATGACCAGGCCCTCCTTGGAGAAGGACCTCCAGGAGCTGTCCATCAAGTATGATAAGCTGAGCCGGGAGGGAGAGATTTTCTTGACTCGTGAGAAGACCATTACTCATGCTATGGCCGAAACTAACGAGCAGCTCCTCCAGCTCCAGGCTAGGCTAACATCTCTGGGGACTGAGCTCCAAGCCATTCGTCAGAAGTGTGAGAATATCTGGAAGGAGACTAATGAAGTCACACGAGCCTCTGCTGCTTTTGAGGGAGCATTGAAGAAATTAGAAGAAAACTGGCAAGCTCATGCGCATCTGGAGGACGTCGAAAAGTTATCCAGGAAGCTGAACGTCGAGTCAATCTGAGAATTGAGCGCTCAACTGCACGGCTAGAGGGCAATCTTAGCAAGTTGTGTATTGCTGAGGAGTAGTGGACTTGCTTTTCCTCCTTTTTTTTCATGGAGCAGAATACATTCACGCCGCTTGTAATGGCATTTTGATGAAGGATATCCCGTGGGTGGACTTTTTTGTGGACCTATTGCCCTTTGGTGCATCATTGAAAATGTGAGCAAATAGATTTGGAAGATATTTTGTGGACCTACTATTCTTTGATACACCGATGGTGCGAGTAATAGATTAGGATAATTTTTGTGGACTTATTACCATTTTTGTCTACTAGCGATACGAGTACTGATAACAAGTGGAGAGAAGACCGACATATTTACTCAGAGGTAATGGGGACGTGGTAAATATTGGTCTGAAGTAGAGTCTCCCTACTTTGAGGTAATGAGGCCAGATGTGGTAGGAGTAGGCCAAATAGAGATACACAGAACAACTCAGAGGTGTTATCAACGTGGTAGTTCTATGTATTGGGTGATTTGTCAGTGATGGATGGGAAAACAACTCAGAGGTAATATGGACGTGGTTGTTTTCCTTGTCGGGAGAATTTTGTGGACCTATTACCCTTTTTGTGCACAGATGGTACGAGCAATAGATTAGGATAAGTTTTTATGGACCTATTACCCTTCTGCGCACTGGTGGTGCGGGTAATAGATTTTGAGATAGAGGGGTTATATGGGCATGATATATGGTAGTCGAAACATCAAAGCGAAAGTTCAGAGGTATCAATATACATGACTTGTCACTCGTAGAGATGCAATGCGAGTCCCCTCAAGGGAAAGAACAGAGTGTAAGTTCAGGGGTACCTTATGTACATAACTCGACACTCTAGGTAGTATTTTTTTTAATCGGCAGCCTCTTATTGATGAGATAAGGAACTCTGTCCATGGGGATTACATCATCAGGAGAGGGACTATCCTTCTGTGCCACCAGGTATTCGGTGAGTTCTACGTTCTCTTCGGCTACCCCCTGCGATCCCAAAGGTTGGGATGCCGTCCTGGGCAACTTGACCACCAAAGGTTGAACTTGCAATATTGGCTTGCCTGAGTACGTCGGACCGACATTTAGTTGCCGGCTCGTCTTGGAAAGACGGGTGACAATAGGCTCGACAAGGGATTTTGTTTCTTCTGATTATCTTCTGATGGATTTTGGCAATTGGATCACCATCGGCCCTAATGGTCTTTGGCTCTTGACATTGGGAATCGGATGACCATAGGTTCCGACTACGCAGCTTGAACGAGAGAACCAGGCACCTCTTCGTGCATGGTTGCGACAAGGGGTGCAAAGTTGCCAGATTTACGAGTCTGGAGGTGAATTATCAAGGGTTCCTCAGGCCCTGTAATGGTCTCCGGTTTGTTAATGAAGTACTTCTTGGATTCTTTATATAAACAAGCCTCCGAAGAATAATAAGACTCAACCCCTTTGAAGGGATCGATGTTGGCGAATTCGATCCTCACGAAGCCATGTCTATTGACATATTTAAGCACTAGTGGAGGGTGGATGGCACGATCATATAGTCATGTATCCAGTGACGCCGCAAGAGGATGTTGTAGGGTGTGTCTACCTCTATGACGTAGCAGATAACTTCCGTCTTCAGGTCACCAATCTGGCATTTCAACCGGATCTTCCCTAGAGGATAGCTTCTTCCCGAGTTAAAATCGCTAATGGCAGTGTTGGTTGCTGCTAGCCGATGCATAGGGATGCCAAGGAGTTGGAGCAAGCTTTTCGGGATGATGCTTATTGACGAGCTAGGGTCGAAATGCATCCGATCCACCTTGATGTCGCCTATGTATCCAGTGTAGTACAAGGGACAATCATGCAAGTTGGTCTTAATTAACATGTCCTGCGAAGTAAATACGATATTGGTGTAACCCCTCTTCCCGAAATTTTGAACTATATTTTTTATTTTTTTATTTAAATGAAATGGTAATTTTTAGAATTTATAAATAATTATTTAGTTAATTATTATGGTAGATGATTTTAGCCATGATGGAGGTTTGAAGTACAAGATGACTGGAAATCGTGGCACAAATAGTATAAAGGCGTGCTTTGACTAGTGTATTAGCCCTGGTGGGGAAGGCCGAGCCATAGTGATGTCCTAACTAGGAAAACCAGACCAAGTTGCGACTAAACCCTTACCGAAGTTTTTATTTGTTTATTAATTATAGTATTGAGTTTTAGGGAACCCGGTTGTACCAAATCAAATCCAAGCCCACGTAGGCATGTTGTGGGACCAAATACGGCCTTGTAGACATGCTTGGTAAACGCAAATAATTTGTATATATTTTTAGAAATTTGGCAATTATTTTCTAAATAAGTGTTACATGTACATTATAGGTATTACTATTATTAAATAATGTTTTACAAATTTTGTATGATTTTCTGGAGCCAGATAAGTAGTGTGCATGACTATATCCACCAATAATGACTATCAGTCCATTATTAATGTTATTAGGATTATTATTTATTATTACTGTTATTTTATTATTTTATTGTTAAATGAAATTACCCTTCTCACTCTATATATATATCTATACATATATGGACCTATATACATACTCCTAGGAATGGACCATACCCTAGGAATAGATAAGGAGTTTTATTTGGATTTTTGGAGTTATTATATATATATGCATAGTTAGGTGAATATATATATATATATATATATATATATATATATATATATATATATATAGTATATCTATTTATATATAAAAAATCTAATTATATATATGAGGGCAGGTGATGTAATCAATAAATTAACAAAGCAGCTGTAATGAGCCGAGAAATCCACAATCCATGGGTCCCTTCCAAGCCAACCCCACATTTTCCTCACACAGTAAACAAAACCCGACCCACACACACGAGAAACATGTGACACATCGATATATATATCGATAGAGGAAGGTGAGATCAAACCAAAACCCTAATCCTACGCACGCCACCCCAGCCCCGACGTCGATGTGCAACCTGGACTGTCATGCGCGGCCGCGCGGGGCGACCACGGCCGGGCGCGCGAAATGGAGTCGAAAACGACAGCAGCGTATTGCAGGCCGCGAGAGCGACTTCGTCGCTGGTTCTCGTCGCACACACTCGATTATTTTACGATCCTTCTTCTCTAGTATGTAGCCTATATATACATCTTCGAATCCCTCTAATTACTCTTATGTAGATACGCAAGAGCGGCTCGACAAATCGACTCAAAGTCGACGAGAAATCTGTTCCAAAACAGAGTGTATACCAGTCTTTCGACCCAACTTGGCTCGTATTCTCTGAACCGATCATTAGGGAATTTAGGAATCTATTTAGTGATAGTCCTAGACAACCTATAGGGCTTCATTTTCCTTTTCGTAGAATCGGATTTCGTCGACTGTGCATCGAGAAATCGGATTCCCAAGTTAGAAAAAAACCTATTTTTAAAAAACTAGAAATTCAATAAAACTCTTCGGTACGACGTGCGTCCCGCCAATCCAGGCAACGTTGTCACGAACTGAAAGCATCAAAAGCTGCGTATCGACTTCGTGGTCGTGTGGGCTTTGACGGAATTCAAATTGGTCGCGTGTGGACGACAAATTTGATGCGTATCCGTCGAAATTCTCCGTATCGACCTCTGTGTAAATTTCCCAATTACTTTGTGCACGCTCATCAGATCGAGACGAAACTTGCGCCAGCAGGACAGTATCATTTTTCTGGTCCTGTATGCCAAGTTTGGTCGAATTCTGAGATAGTTGAATCATACGTCGTTTTGCGGGCCCCACGGTCCCACTCAACGGGCGATTTTGTGCACGGCTCGCCGAAATCTAACTTTGGACATATGGTTGGGTTCGTATCGGAAAACTGGATCCGTATACATGTAGTTTGACGACTTTAGAGACCGTTGACTCTGGCACACTTTTCGGTGCAAAGTGGGTCCAACGGCGGACACCGTTTTGACCCGAAATTACCGTTTTGCCCCTGTGTCAAAAATTGGATTTAAGGACAGGCGATCCTAGCAATTTTGACTATTCTAAGAACATTGGTAATGTTTATTTCAGCTTTCGGGGACTGTTGTACGAGTTTTGACTATGGTGGCATTCTGAGTGGTTCAGATTATCGGTTACACCAGCATAGGACCACAGGCGAGTATAGTTTATTGTCTGCATTTCGATATTGATCTTTACTATATTTCATTGATTGGTCATTGGTTATGTGATTTTTATACTCTATTATAAATTGTTGAGTCGGGAATGTGAAGTACCAAGGATGTGTGATCCCACCGTAGACAGTTTTTATTTTCATGCAGTAGACATCGTAGACAGTGCTTATTTTTTGCAAGTAGACATCGTAGACAGTGCTTATTTTTCTGCAAGTAGACATCGTAGACAGTGCTTATTTTCTACAAGTAGACATCGTAGACAGTATTTATTTTCATGTAAATAGACATCGTAGACCGTGCAGTGTAGTGCCCCAGACCGATCACATATCAAAGGTACTTCTAACAATTGGAAAAAGTATTTTGTGTCTATTTATTGCTATTGGTTTTTCGTATTTCCTGTTTATTTTCAAAACTCATGATTGATGTCTAACCTCTGTTGTATGTCATTTTTCTTATTAAAATTGCATTCAGTGAATTGTGCTCGTTCCATTCCTGACTGGAAACCAATATTTTTTAGGTTAGACGTGGATTCACTTAGCATGGGAGATACGGAGGTACTTGCAGACAAAAGCCTAGAGACTAGCTAGATAGTGGAGTTGTAGTCATTCAAATATTTGTACAAGTTTATATTTTTCAGCAAATGTAAAACTTGTGAATATTATAAGTTAAATTAATTATGTGAATGAGCATTATTTATGATTTTTATCTTCATGGCCGTGACAGCGTTCTACCGTCGATACTGCGGCGTAGGCTGGCTTGGACACGTCTCGTATCCGTTTTAAAAAAAATAGGTGCGGGTCGTGACAAGTTTTTTTGGTGGCCCATGCAGGTCCGTCTTCACAAATCATGCGAACTCATGATAGTACTTAAGTTAGTTGTACTATTGCGAGCCTGCGACTAGAAAATGCTCATTCACGAATTAGGAATTAATTTAATTTAAGAGAATGACTAGGACTAGGAGTCCTTTATACAAAATTATCGATGGGTAGTCTAGGCCATGCAATATAGATGAGGAATTATTAATTTTTGATAGTTGTCAGATCCCCATAGGTACACTAATATCTCTTGATATGACGACACGATCCAATGTGGATAGATCATTCACTTGGGGAGACAGGGCTTCATAGAAATAATGACCTAACATTGATAAATTGTGAAATTCCTCATCCTTGTCTGTTAGACAGCATCCTCATGTCTTAGCCCCAAATTACCTATTTGGTTCCTATTTTGCCCTAAGAACTAATATTTTTTATAAGTTATCCATATACGGGCCTCGAGTTATGTCACGACCCGCACCCACTGTGAGGGTACGAGAACGTAACAGCGCCCAGCCTACGCCGCAGTGTCGGCGGTAGAACGTTGTTCTAGGTCATGAACTATATATAACTAACATAATATGAAATACTCTCTATAAGGAGGCCAACACAGAGGTACAACTCAATCACAATCTAGAGACAGAATATGGCACGATAAAATAGATAAGAAAATCCTCAACTAAGGTACAACAGAAATGAAATACAAGTCTCGACATCTCTACAATATACAACTCTGAAACAATGACAACAACTAAACATGAAAAGAAATAGTCTAAGCTATCTACACTATGCTAGGGGTATCATCCTCAGCAGCTGCCTGAACCTCCCCAAGGGTCCAGGTCGTGAGTGTCATCTAGGCAAGCTCCAAAGTAAGGGGTGCAGGGTTCCTCATCATCCTCTATAAAATTTTCAACAGGTCCAGTCAGGACGGGAGCGAGCATAATACATCTCAACAGTTCATAGCAGGTTAGAAGATATAATCATGCAGTAAAGTAAGATATAGATACTGAAAAAATACAGTATATAAACAGAGAGAGAACTGTAATAGAAATATCTACTATAAGTAAAGAGCTACCAGTGACTAGTGATTTAGAGTACAAAATTGACATGTGAACGGCTTGATTTGTACATGGCTATACTAAAGAGGCGTACATGGCTATTCTACTTTGGAATTGTTCACATGGCTATTTATACTCCCCCGTACCCCCAATTAATACACAAGGATCCAACCAGGTTATGTTATGATTCTATGTAACAGCCCTCAAAGGGTGGTAATCCTCCAAAGGGTGATATGCCCCCAAAGGGTGATAAGCCCCCAAAGGGTGATAAGCCCCCGAAGGGTGATAAGCCCCCGATGGGTGATAAGCCCCCGAAGGGTGATACATAGTAGTCCCATAAATGGGAATTCTGGGAAACCCAATAAATGGGATAAGGATTCAAAGAAGACTCTGTGATCATATGAGTATATGTCACAAGTGATCAAAGAAACAAAGAAGCATAGTGATACGCCATGTAAGTGAAACGCACAGAACATAGAGTACCCCGATGCTTCCTGAAGGGATAACATCTCAAGAAGGGATCCATATAGTACTAATCCGTGTGACCAACGTGACAGTATCAAGTAAAGTAATTTAATGCAAGAAATAATTCTAAGCAGGATATGAAATGATCAGAGAATGTACTCCCCTGGTATCTAAATGTCTGAAGTAAATGTACTGTCCGAGATGAGGTACCTGACTTCTAGTTAGAGCAACACAAGTCAAGATGTATAAAGGGTATGATAATAGTAATCTATAATGCATCTGCATGCTGTCTAGGTCAAACTAGACTAAAGTCAACACTTGGTCAACTCTAGTCAACCATACTAGTCAAACTAGGTCAACCTAACCCAGACAAGTCTAACAAGTCTCACTAGGCCTAACCAAGCCTAGTCTAGCAATCACACACCACATCACAAGCCTTACAAGTCTATCAACACACAAATCACATGTGTATATACATGCCATATATATATATATATATATATATATATATATATATATATATATATATATATATATATGCTATAATATAGGAATGTACATAAGCCAATACAATCTATATTGGTAATACATTGCTTCCACATATTATATACATATATTATACTAAGTTATTACAGTTATCATACACATATATAGGCTACCTTATATTACATTGCATTTCATACTAGGTTATATATTATGTATTTATATATATTCATAGAGAGGGATAGAGGGAAACATTGCATATGTGTGTGTGTGTGTGTGTCATGTGGCATGGCAAGGGGGTTTAGTTCCACTTAGTGACATGTGTGTGTGAGAAAGAAAACATTGTGTTCATGTGTGTTATTAATTCTCAGATTTGGTGTGAGTGAGTGAACTTTAAGTTCTCAGGTTTTGTAAATCTAATTGACAGTCTCAGGTCATACTTCCCAGTGTACAGCTAATCCCTGTGTACAGGGTTCTAATGACAGGGCTGTGTATATAAGAACAGGGCATGATGGACTAAAACATGGGGCTTCTAGGACTGTTACGTAGGGGTTGTCAAGGGCTAATTCCAGCATGTATAGGACTGTGCAAAGGGTGGTTTAAGACTGAATTTTAGGGACTGTCTTGTGGCTGATATTGGACAGGTTTAGGACAGGTAATAGGAATGTACAAGCTGCAATGGGGTCTGATATGAGAAGGTGGTTTTGGACAGCAATAGGCTGTCATTGAGGGAGCTATGGGACTGATTATGAGGGTCCTATAAGCTCTGAACATGGGCTGAACATAAGGCAAAAGGGGGCTGAAGGTTTCAGTGTTCAGTTATAGGTAGGTGTGTGTGAATATACATGAAATAGGAAACAGTGACTGGTACATGGGTATGTGAATTTAACAATGCATTTGTGTGTGGGAAATAGGAAAAACAGAAAACGAAACAGGGAAAATCAGTGAATGCACATAACCAGTATACCCACTTGTTCTCAGGAGACAGTAGGGTGTAGGTATGGAGATAATATGAAAACAGTATACAAATTATTCTCAGGTAACAGTGCAATAGCAAATAGGTTAGTAGAGTGTATGTGTGTGCGTCCATTAGATGAGAGTGTGTCAAAGTGCCTTGGTGAAACAAAGAAATTGTGTGTGAAAGGGTAACAAACTAGTGTCCTGTGTGACAGGGTTCCCATATATGTTTGTGTGTAATAGTGTACCTGTGTGTGTTACATGTGAAGGTGCATAGGAAACAATGGGTTACAATGTATAAACTGACAGAAATATAGAATAAAGTGTGTATGTAACATGTGATTCAACAGCTCAATTCCAACCTACAGCAAATTCGAACCAATCACTATCCCAAATCATAAATCCTATTGAACTAACTCAATTAAGCACATTTAAATTCTCCGGTTTCAATGTCAATTAATATACATCCATATACATATCTATACATTCACACAAATTTCAGTTTAAAAGCAAATTGGAAACCCTGAAGACTAAACAGTGCATATCAGTGGTTAATCTCAGGAAAACGGGTACCAATGTAATAGCTTAGAAATTCAAAGGTAGTTCAAAATTAGTGGGGTGTCTAGATGTAATCTACATGTCAATTTAAACACCAATTCCAGTTAAAAACAGGGATTAAGGTTCAGGGATTTAAAACTGAACGCATGGTATCAGTCCAATGGGGAAACCCGAGTTCGAATTGTGAAATATCGATTAAACATCAAATTAAACGTGCACAGGTGTCGAGTGGGTGCACACGTGTCTGGAAGGAGTATTCGTGTCCAAGAAACTGGACACGAAGTGTCCAAACAACCACAAAACACAATCGGGTATACAGAACTAAGAAAAATAGTACAGTGTCGTGCACGTGTTCGTGCAAGTCTAGGACATGACACGACACGAATTAGATCTCGTGCTCGTGCAAGGGGGTGCGCCTATGGTAGGGCTAAGTACCTAGGGTCCTGTACCGTGTCCACAACACGCCGTGTCTGCGTTCTAGGGCCGTATCCGAACCCTCGACTGAACGCGTACAGCACAGTGTAAATCTGGTTCGATTGGGATTTCTTCCAATCCACTCGATAACTACTCCTCAAACTTCATACATGTCGTGTCAGTCATGTGTCCAAGGTGTCCAGCAAGTATCGTGTCTGAAAGTGTCGTATACAGTGCACACGACGTGCCTAACAGCAGGGCAGCCGCACGCGGCGTCGTGCTGCGTGTCCGTGTCGATTTTTGACACGAAAACAGCATAGATTCGTGCTCAGAGCTTGTGGTTCGTGATCCTGACATAAAGGGCTACAAGACTATACAATTAGTTTTTGAAAACATGTGGATTCAATCCACTCAAGCATTTCATCAAATACCTAAATTCTAGGACTGATATGTGTCCGATACGGACACGAAATGAACACGACTCGCCACAAATCCAATACCTACGGCTATGGGACACCTAGGGCTTCCTATTCATGCAAAGAAATCGAAAATCTATGGAAGGAATAGGAAGTTACCTATATGTTCAATTTGCATGAAAAAGCTTCAAAAAGAGGGTTTTCTTCTTGATGGCCAAGTGCTCCAAATTGGTCCAAACCTGAGATTTCTCTCCATGGACATGAAATAGAGCTGGATTAGGAACTAATACAAAAGACTAGAGTGGAAAAGGAATTCAAATGAATAATCTATGGGTTGGGAAAGAATGGACAAACCTCTTTCTTCAAAACATGGAGAAATTATTAAAAGAGGCAAGAACAAATGGAAGAGGCATTAAATAGGGTGTGGAACCCTATGTTGGCTGCCATGGGCTGATTAGGGTTAGAGTTTGGGTTCCAATGGTGATCTATGGGCTCCCATGGGCCAAAATCACTAATCTTTTGACTTGTAAAATCACAAGTCATTTCCTAATCAATTCAAATCCTATTCTCCCCAAATTAAATCTAATGGGTTAATTATCACTAACTTAGGTCAAGCCAAGGTTACTTATCCTAACCAAGTGGTCATAACCTAGGTTAATCTCTAGGTTAGTCTCCTAGTCAACACTAGTCAAAGTCAACTATAGGCCCAAAATCAATTATAC
Source organism: Iris pallida (assembly GCA_029216955.1). Taxonomy (NCBI): domain Eukaryota; kingdom Viridiplantae; phylum Streptophyta; class Magnoliopsida; order Asparagales; family Iridaceae; genus Iris; species Iris pallida. The sequence goes on along the minus strand of JANAVB010037819.1, from coordinate 2,650,083 downwards.
TAAAAATCCCTAAAAATCACTAATAATCATATTAATTATAATAAACCTAAATAATACATAATAATTCCAAATAATTCCCAAAATTACAAAATTGACTAAAATACCCCTCAATCTAGAAATGATAAATGAAATACCCTAATCACATGGTTAGGCTCTAGGGTTACACTAGCAAGACACCAAATCATAAGTCATGATTTAAAATAGTTTTAATTGATTAAAAATTACCAAAAATCATGTCATGATTTAAATATCACTAATAAATAATTAAAATCACAAAATTTTAAAATTATCCTCATTTGGAAAACTGGGTGTTACAATCCTACCCACCTTATAAAATTTTTGTCCTCGAAATTAAGATGGTAGCAGTCCTTCTAGGTCAAACACCCCACAATCAAAGTCTGAAACATACCATCAGATAATCATATGCGTCTGTCCAAAATCATGATACTCAGAACCTTCGTCATGCTGGTGAGCAAGGCTACGATAATCACAGAGTCCTCGACTAAGGCACATACCTCTAGAATCATGGTATTTAAAATTTTTGTATTGCCGCATGCTTGGCAGCGAAAACCTTAAATTCCCACACCCGAGAAATACGTCATAAATCTGACTATATGTCCTCACTATGCCTGCTAAACACGACTATCAAAGATTCTAGATTCCATAACTGGGTGACCTAGCCCATATGATTTATCTCAGAAGAAATCAAACATAACACAAGAACAACAGGAAAAAATTGATAAATCAACAGGGAACAGAAGGAATGGAAATTTTAAGGCAGTTATGAGAGGCAATTGCAGAATTTGAATCAAAAGAACGGAACCTGCAACTAGATCTCCAACGGCCTGAGCATCCTCGACTGTCCTAGCAAAAGCTCGCCCTTCCTGGCCCCTCCTAGCCTGCTGTTGATGCTGCATGTACCTCTGCTGCTAAGTCGGTAAGGATAATCCCGTCTGCTGGCCTACCGGAGCCCTAGCTCCTGCTCCATGAACCGTCTGTCCTGATGACTCGGGACACTCTCTCAGACGATGATCGGATCCTCCGTAAAGCAAACATCTGCCCAGCCTCTTCCAGCATTCGCCCCAATCGTACCATGGTCTCTTACAAAAAGGGCAAATGATAACAAACTGCTGTCCCGGGGTCTGCTGCTGCCTCTGCGGCTACTGTGCCTGCTGAAAGGGTACACGGTCCTGAAACTGTCGCTGCTGAAGGTAGACCCTAGGCTGCTGGTACTGCTGCTGAAACTGTAAAGGTAGCATCTGCTTCTGAAACTGTAGAGGTAGCATCTGCTGCTGAAACTGTAGGGGTGGCATCTGCTATGGATACTGTGGCTGAATCTGCAAGCGAGGCATCTGATGCAGATACTACTGCTGAATCTGTAGGTGGGGCCTCTTGGCCGGGCCCATACTGCCACTAGCTCCCTGAGTGTCTCGCATCCTCTTCCCTTTCAGCCTAAGATCATCCTCCGCTGTCACGGCTCCTACCAGAATCTGCTCGAAAGTGGCATCGCGGTCGCTCTTGGTATATGACATGATCTCTTCGATCAAACCCCTACGAAACCTCCTCGCCTTCCCGACCTCGGTAAGATCCTCGATGAATCTGTTCAAACGGCTGAACTCTCCAGCGTACTCCTCAACGGTCTGGTTCCCTGAACCAGACTCTCGAACTGTGCCTCCAAAGCACGGATTACGGTATCGGAAAAGAATTTCTCCTTGAACAGTTTCTTGAACGCTGCCCAAGTCTGACTGGTTGTATCAACCCTCGGGTCCGTCTGGTACCAGGTACGGGCTAAGTCCTGCATCTGACTGGCGGCTGCCTCGATTTGCAATCCTGCTGGTATCTGTGCCAATCGAAATATCTCCTCAATGTGCTCTATCCAATCGTCAGCGTATATGATGCCCTCTGTACCCTTGAAGTCTCGAGGTCCCTTCTTCTTGAAGGAATGGATGTCTGGAGTCCTCGGCTAATACGGCTACATCTGGTCTCCCTGTGGCTGAGCAGCCACCAGCTCCACTGTCGTCCTGACCAACTGGTGAGTATCTTGTATGCTCTGTCGGATATCAGCAGACTGGCTCTGCTGTATCTGCTATTGAAACTCCAAGAATCGTTGGAAGAGGGTAAACATCTGAGCCGCATCTGCTGTCCCTGAAGGTAACTGCTGCTGGTACATATCTGGAATAACGGAGGAAGACCTCCGGACGGGTGGAGGTGTACTCCCAAAGGCTGCAGAAGCTCCTATATGAGCAGAAATAGGGGGTGCTGTGGTCCTAGCATCCACAATCAGGCGAGAGGTGGTAGGCCTCTCACCAGCGTCTGCTGAGCCAGAGCGATGCGATCGTGTCTCGATCACCATCCTGGAGACAGATCAAACAAGGAATCAATACTGAGATAGAAACGGTATTCAAGGGAGGACAGTTATTCAAGGAAGCAATCTTCAACAGGAATTTAGATGGCAAAAATTCAGTTAAGAGTTTTTCCTAATGTGATTAAGTACCTCAAAAATAATCCTAATCCTACTGCAGGCTGTAGTGATACTCTAATTCGAATACCACTACATAAACTCGACCTGCATGGGCCACCACTAAAAATATGTCACGACCCGCACCCACTGTGAGGGTACGAGAACGTAACAGCACCCAGCCTACACCGCAGTGTCGGCGGTAGAACGCTGTTCTAGGTCATGAACTATAACTAACATAATATGAAATACTCTCCATAAGGAGGCCAACACAGAGGTATAACTCAACCACAAACTAGAGACAGAATTTGGTACGATAAAATAGATAAGAAAATCCTCAACTGAGGTACAACAGAAATGAAATACAAGTCTCAACATCTCTACAATATACAACTCTGAAACAATGACAACAGCTAAACATGAAAAGAAATAGTCTAAGCTATCTATACTATGCTAGGGGTATCATCCTCAGCAGCTGCCTAAACCTCCCCAAGGGTCCAGGTCGCGAGTGTCATCTAGGCAAGCTCCAAAGTAAGGGGTGCAGGGTTCCTCATCATCCTTTGTAAAATTTTCAACAGGTCCAGTCAGGACGGGAGCGAGCACAATACATCTCAACTGTTCATAGCAGGTTAGAAGATATAATCATGCAGTAAAGTAAGATATAGATACTGAAGAAATGTAGTATATAAACAGAGAGAGAACTGTAATAGAAATATCTACTATAAGTAAAGAGCTATCAGTGACTAGTAATTTAGAGTGCAAAATCGACATGTGAACGGCTTGATTTGTACATGGCTATACTAAAGAGGCGTACATGGCTATTCTACTTTGGAATTGTTCACATGGCTATTTATACTCCCCGGTACCCCCAATTAATACACAAGGATCAAATCAGGTTATGTTATGATTCTATGTAACAGTCCCCGAAGTAAGCCCCCAAAGGGTGATATGCCCCCAAAGGGTGATAAGCCCCCGAAGGGTGATACATAGTAGTCCCATAAATGGGGATTCTAGGAAACCCAATAAATGGTATAAGGATTCAAAGAAGACTCTGTGATCACATGAGTATATGTCACAAGTGATCAAGGAACCAAAGAAGCATAGTGATATGCCATGTAAGTGAAACGCACAGAAATAGAGTACCCCGATGCTCCCTAAAGGGATAACATCTCAAGAAGGGATCCATATAGTACTAATCTGTGTGACAAACGTGACAGTATCAAGTAAAGTAATTTAATACAGGAAATAATTTTAAACAGGATATGAAATGATCAGAGAATGTACTCGCCTGGTATCTGAATGTCTGAAGTAAATGTACTGTCCGAGATGAGGTACCTGACTCCTAGTTAGAGCAACACAAGTCAAGATGTATAAAGGGTATGATAATAGTAATCTATAATGCATCTGCATGCTGTCTAGGTCAAACTAGACTAAAGTCAACACTTGGTTAACTCTAGTCAACCACACTAGTCAAACTAGGTCAACCTAACCCAGACAAGTCTAACAAGTCTCACTAGGCCTAACTAAGCCTAGTCTAGCAATCACACACCACATCACAAGCCTTACAAGTCTATCAACACACAAATCACATATGTATATACATGCCATATATATATATAGGCTATAATATAGGAATCTACATAAGCCAATACAATCTATATTGGTAATACATTGCTTCCACACATTATATACATATATTATACTAAGTTATCACAGTTATCATACACATATATATAGGCTACCTTATATTACATTGCATTTCACACTAGGTTATATATTATGTATTTATATATATACATAGAGAGGGATAGAGGGAAACATTGCATATGTGTGTGTGTGTGTCATGTGGCATGGCAAGGGGGTTTAGTTCCACTTAGTGACATGTATGTGTGAGAAAGAAAACATTATGTTCATGTGTGTTATTAATTCTCAGATTTGGTGTGAGTGAGTGAACTTTAATTTCTCAGGTTTTACAAATATAACTGACAGTCTCAGGTCATACTTCCCAGTGTACAGCTAATCCCTGTGTACAGGGTTCCAATGACAGGGCTGTGTATATGAGAACAGGGCATGATGGAATGAAACATGGGGCTTCTAGGACTGTTATGTAGGGGTTGTCAAGGGCTAATTCCAGCATGTATGGGGCTGTGCAAAGGGTGGTTTAAGACTGAATTTTAGGGACTGTCTTGTGGCTGATATTGGACAAGTTTAGGATAGGTAATAGGACTGTACAAGCTGCAATGGGGTCTGATATGGGAAGGTGGTTTTGGACAGCAATAGGCTGTCATTGAGGGAGCTATGGGACTGATTATGAGGGTCCTATAAGCCCTGGACATGGGCTGAACATAAGGCAAAAGGGGGCTGAAGGTTTCAGTGTTCAGTTATAGGTAGGTGTGTGTGAATATACATGAAATAGGAAACAGTGACTGGTACATGGGTATATGAATTTAACAATGCATTTGTGTGTGGAAAATAGGAAAAACAGAAAAAGAAACAGGGAAAATCAGTGAATGCACATAACCAGTGTACCCACTTGTTCTCAGGAGACAGAAGGGTGTAGGTGTGGAGATAATATGAAAACAGTGTACAAATTATTCTCAGGTAACAGTGCAATAGCAAATAGGTTAGTAGAGTGTATGTGTGTGCGTCCATTAGATGAGGGTGTGTCAAAGTGCCTTGGTGAAATAAGGAAATTGTGTGTGAAAGGGTAACAAACCAGTATCCTGTGTGACAGGGTTCCCATATATGTTTGTGTGTAATAGTGTACCTGTGTGTGTTACATATGAAGCTGCATGGGAAACAATGGGTTACAATGTATAAACTGACCGGAATATAGAATAAAGTGTGTATGTAACATGTGATTCAACAGCTCAATTCCAACCTACAGCAAATTCGAACCAATCACTATCCCAAATCATAAATCCTATTGAACTAACTCAATTAAGCACATTTAAATTCTCAGGTTTCAATGTTAGTTAATATACATCCATATACATATCTATACATTCACACAAATTTCAGTTTAAAAGCAAATTGGAAACCCTAAAAACTGAACAATGCGTATCAGTGGTTAATCTCATGAAAACGGGTACTAGTGTAATAGCTTAGAAATTTAAAGGTAGTTCAAAATCAGTAGGGTGTCTAGATGTAATCTACATGTCAATTTAAACACCAATTCCAGTTAAAAATAGGGATTAAGGTTCAGGGATTTAAAACTGACTGCATGGTATCAGTCCAATGGGGAAACCCGAGTTCGAATTGTGAAATATCGATTAAACATCAAATTAAACGTGCACAGGTGTCGAGTGGGTGCACACGTGTCTGGGAGGAGTGTTCGTGTCCAAGAAACTGGACACAAAGTGTCCAAACAACCACAAAACCCAATCGGGTACACAGAACTAAGAAAAACAGTGCAGTGTCGTGCACGTGTTCGTGCAAGTCTAGGATACGAAACGACACGAATTAGATCTCGTGCTCGTGAAAGAGGGTGCACTTATGGTAGGGCTAAGTACCTAGGGTCCTGCACTATGTCCATAACACGCCGTGTCCGCGTTCTAGGGCCGTATCCGAACCCTCGACTGAACGCGCACATCACAGTGTAAATCTGGTTCGATTGGGATTTCTTCCAATCCACTCGATAACTTCTCCTCAAAATTCATACGTGTCATGTCAGTCATGTGTCCAAGGTGTCCAACAAGTATCGTGTCCGAAAGTGTCGTATACAGTGCACACGACGTGTCCAACAGCAGGGTAGCCACACGCAGCGTCGTGCTGCATGTCCGTGTCGATTTTTAATACGAAAACAGCATGGATTCATGTTCAGAGCTTGTGGTTCGTGATCCTGACATAAAGGGCTACAAGATTGTACAATTAGTTTTCAAAAATATGTGGATTCAATCCACTCAAGCATTTCATCAAACACCTAGATTCTAGGACTGATATGTGTCCGATACGGACACGAAATGAACACGACTCGACACAAATCCAATACCTACAGCCAGGGGACACCTAGGGCTTCCTATTCATGCAAAGAAATCAAAAATCTATGGAAGGAATAGAAAGTTACCTATATGTTCAATTTGCATGAAAAAGCTTCAAAAAGGGGGTTTTCTTCTTGATGGCCAAGTGCTCCAAATTGGTCCAAACCTAAGATTTCTCTCCATGGACATGAAATAGAGCTAGATTAGGAACTAATGCAAAAGACTAGAGTGGAAAAGGAATTAAAATGAATAATCTATGGGTTGGGGAAGAATGGACAAACCACTTTCTTCAAAACTTGGAGAAATTAATGAAAGAGGCAAGAACAAATGGAAGAGGCATTAAATAGGGTGTGGATCCCTATGTTGGCTGCCATGGGCTGATTAGGGTTAGGGTTTGGGTTCTAATGGTGATCTATGGGTTCCCATGGGCCAAAATCACTAATCATGACTTGTAAAATCACAAGTCATTTCCTACTCAATTCAAATCCTATTCTCCCCAAATTAAATCTAATGGGTTAATTATCACTAACTTAGGTCAAGCCAAGGTTACATAACCTAACCAAGTGGTCATAACCTAGGTTAATCTCTAGGTTAGTCTCCTAGTCAACACTAGTCAAAGTCAACTATAGGCCCAAAATCAATTATACCAAAAATCCCTAAAAATCACTAATAATCATATTAATACTAATAAACCTAAATAATACATAATAATTCCAAATAATTCCCAAAAATTAAAAAAATGACTAAAATACCCCTCAATCTAGAAATAATAAATGAAATACCCTAATCACATGGTTAGGCTCTAGGGTTACACTAGCAAGACACCAAATCATAAGTCATGATTTAAAATAGTTTTAAATGATTAAAAATTACCAAAAATCATGTCATGATTTAAATATCATTAATAAATAATTAAAATCACAAAATTTTAAAATTATTCTCATTTGGAAAACTGGGTGTTACAAGTTAGTTTCGATTCAAGTTTTCCGCAAAGGCTTGAATACAATGGAATAGTTAGAATGTTTTTATTTCTTTGTCTTGAGTTATTTTCTCCCTGTTCACCTTTTATTTTAAGGGTTGTGACTGATAGATACCTACGCTTTATTTCATAGTCAACTTGTTTAAATATCTAGAAGCTCATGAATTTTTATAGACCTAGTTAAAAGAATGTTAGTTAACTCATAATGGCAGGACAGCAGCGCATTGTCACCATTTATTTAAATTATGGAGACAATGGACTCACTGCAGCCAGCAGCGCACTGGCGAGACACGACCCCTAGAGTTGAAATTGGTTTAAATATAGGTTATAGAATATTGCTAAAACTATGACTAGTAGTCCTCTTTTGATCGTAGTTACCCTTGTAAGGTAGAGTATCGGATATCATATTACATTTGAATCACAAAACCAAGCGTTACCACAGCCAGAGCATACTGGCGGGGCAAAATCCTCGGTGAAATGATTTCAGACGTGATTACATGTTTAGGATACTATGGAGGATAAGAACAATGTCATGTATGTCCCATAAGGTTCAAAGCCAATATTAGTGAAAGTATTATAAGTTGGACAGCATGTCTTTCAACCTAGTAATCCGTGGTCCTTGTGACCTATTGACGAGGAAATTGACGGACACTAATAGGTTTACTTGGAATGTGGAATTTAGAAGCTCATAACCCTTTAGACGACCAAGGCTTTATGGATAAGTAGATAGCAGGAAGATTGTATAAGCAAGAACATGGGGTAAGGCTTTGATTCTCATAAAACTCGAACTACTTGTGCCTCCTTTCAAAATCTTGCGTACTCATATTTTGACTCTCTTGACCAATGCTGTTATTACAGCCTAGTTTTGCAAGCTCACTCTGTTCTCGAGCTTGATTCAAGACATATGCTTAGTAGGGACGCCTGCTAACATATTGTCTAATCAGAATCAGTGTATTATGGTCTGATCAACCATGATGCATTTGGTTCGCACTTCATTTAATTATCCTACGTGGATTGAGATGTAGAGGTATCTAGGATCTCATCCGCGACTGCATTGACAATTCCTCTTGAAATATACGTTCGTCTTTGAATCACGTGATTGTATTCAGTGACGTCTCCCTTGAGCTCTTTATTATTTTTGTCTTTCTCCGACTTGGAAAGACGAAAGCTTGTGATGGTGGAGAGATACAGAGTATCCCATGGCTATGATAGTTGTATACACAAGTGTAGCTACCATCGGCCAGTCATGTGATTGAGTTACTCGTTCTCCTTTCAACCCTCAAAACTATTATTTGGACCTTCTAGCCATCTGAATTTGAGAATGAATAGGGTTTACCCTCAGTCAAAATGCCAACCTAGGAGACTATCTATTCTCAGGAAACGAATTGTGTGAGCCTCTAATTATTTGCTTGAGACTTGCCTTAACTAGCGACCCTTAAGCCATAGCTCAACCCTTCCTCTACCAAGCCTACAGTTAGACATGAGATGAATAGACAAGGCTAAGGACAATCATTTACTATGACTATGGTAGGCACTCATCCCAAGATTGGTTTCCAATAAGTATTACCCTAGTCATGTAAATATTATTATTAAAGCCTAACTAGTATGGGAACACCACAGTCACTAGCTTAGCTAATACCTTAGCTTAAATACCCTGTCATAATATGATCTACCAGTTGCCAACAGTGATGCATGATCACTACAACTCTTGTGACAATAGTCTGGCAGGTTTGACACAAATAGAATTCCTTGACTCAATTGTTATAAATCTTTTCTTATGTTGTGTCTGGTTGGTTACCCCATCGAAAACTCTTGTATACTGTGGACGAGTAGGTCATTCTATTATATCGACCATGTGTTATCGTACACACTCGTTTTCTATTTAATGAGGAACGATCCTTGAGTTGACTCATATCTACTGTATTACGTTACGTCGTGCCTTATTCTTTATTAACAAGAGTCGGGGTACAATACCTGGGTTGGAAATTCTTCTGACCTCATTATTCTTAAAATCATGTCCTAGCTTCTAAGGTGGGTAGACTGTAAGCCTTCTAAAAATTTTAAGATATGCAAAAATTACTGATTGATTAGAATGATTCCCATTAGGATGATAATTAGTGCCTCATGAACTCCCACTTTCCATTTAGATCATTTGTGTCCCCGGTCGTGTCATTAATAATCGGAGCACGAGACCAGTTATTGTTGGCCCAATGATTATATTGTGTTTTTGAATATGGCTAATCAGTTAAGTTTAACATAATGATGTCACTAATATTCATATACTCACTATCATGTTGCTACTTAAACTTAGCATTGTCCTAATTGTCCTATATTATATTGCTATGCTTGTATCGTACTGCAACATATTTTGTTGGCCTAACATGCTATCATGTTGTTACTTAAACTTAGCAATGTCCTAATGGTCCTGTATTATATTGTTATGCTTGTATCGTACTGCAACATATTTTGCTGGCCTAACATGTATTTGTAGACATGCAGTAAGCATGATCAAACATGATCAAACAGGACATAGGCAATGAAGAATTAATGATGGAGTGAAGACGGCGTCATACAAAAAGATTTCTCCGAACCGCCTAGCGACCTATCCGGGGCCTCGCATCGGGGGTTCCGCTGCCCGGTCAGCGGACAGGGGTCGAGGGGGCAGCGCCCCCCGTCGGGGGTTCGGGGGTGAAGCCCCCGAAAGGTATTCAGATTTTCAGATCTGCTTATCTTTTGGACGACTGCTGTCAAGGAAAAAGATGTCTTCAGGACTGCTCAAATATCAGAAGAAAGACATCATCAAAGGGCTCTTGGTTTTCCTACTTGTTCCAAGTCTGTAATCTTTAATTTATTGAGTCTAGGAGAATGTGTACGTTGAGTCGCACTGAGTCATCTCAACCCCTAGACATATCTCTCCAAGCTCTACCATACAAACAGACCAATTTCTGAACCAAGCCCAAGCTCCACAAAGCCCAAAAGCCCAATGGACCAATTCTGTCTTCTGGAGACAGAGTTCGGGCCGAACTCTGCCTCCACACAGAGTTCGGGCCGAACTCTGTCTCCTGATTTCCAGCATCCTGATTTTTAGGACCTGCTTGCTACAAGCTGTCCAACGGCCAAAAATTTAAATTATCTATACCGAATTCTGGCCGAATTCTGCTTGTCCCGAACCCTATAAATAGGCATTGGTTTCTCTCATTTCAAACCATCCACTCTTCTATTCTTCTTCTCTTACATAGCCTATATAGTCAAGAGCCTTACTCTTCCAATCTACTAGCCACAAAACTTCCTAAGCCCCAAGGTGCTCAAGTGCGATTCAGCTAGAAGTTTTTGTACAAGAGTTGAAAAGAAAAGTCACTTGGACAATTCCAAGTCGCTTGGAAAAATCCAAGCAAATCGCCACTGCGATCCTCTGTAAGAAGTTGACGTGCTCTTCTGAAGAAAAGGCACGGGTTGTAAACTACTATTTCACAAATAGTGGATTTGAATCCTGAGCTAGAGTTCTCAGGCCTGGACTAGTCCTCCACGAGGGAAACCAGGTTAAAACTGCTGTGTTTGCGTCTGCTCTTCTGATCTTTATTTACTTCCGTATTTCCTTCTGATTTATTTACTATCTTGATAGTTATTTTTTGGAGGTGATATAGAGTTAATTTTTATTTGGTGATTATCGACACAAACTCTATTCACCCCCCTCTAGAGTTGCCTACACATGTGTTTTCAATTGGTATCAGAGCAAGGTCTCTATTGTAAGGCTTAACATCCTTAGAGTAGATCCTTGTTTATTTGTGTATGGCATCGTATTCTTCCTCCTCCGATGAAGAGGGTTTTACTTCTAGTAGCATAGACAATCATGTTTCTTCTAAATGCAATAAGTGCTCTAAGTGGAAAGCCATGGCTAACCAATCCTTAAAGTTTGCTAAGGCTTTTCATTCTACAAATGAAGAACTTGTAGAAAAGGTTATTCATTTAGAAAAAGCTAATGAGTTTTTGAGAAATGAAAACAATGTTTTATTATCTAGACTTGACTCTCAAAACTCATCTTGTGTTTCTTTAAAGAGTTTGAATGATTCTTTAATTTTGAAAATCAAATCTCTTTCCTCATCAATAGAAGATCTTAAGAAGCAAGCACATCATTTGCATGATTCTTCTATTGACTCTTTAAAGAAACAAAATGATATTTTTATTTCTAGAATTGCTTTATTTGAAAAAGAGAATTATGCTTTAAATGCTAAATTTGATTCTCTTACTTGTTTGCATAATGATTTGCTATTAGAATATGATATTCTTAAGACCAAATCCATGCATAGTGATTCTCTTACTTGTGTGCATAATGATTTGCTATTAGAACATGATATTCTTAAGACCAAATCTATGCATAGTGATTCTCTTACTTGTGTGTATAATGATTTGCTATTAGAACATGATATTCTTAAGACCAAATCCATGCATGCTCACTCTAGAAATATTCATCATTCTAGTATGTCACATGTTCATAATCATGCTCATTCCGATACATGTGTACACACTAGTATTAGGTGCTTCTATTGCTCTCATATTGGACACGTGAGTGTAACTTGTCCTATTCGTAGGAGTTTTTCTACCAATGCTAGAGTAAATAGTATATGGGTCCCTAAAGCTAACAAATGTGGATCCAAGTTTATTTGGATACCAAAGTCTTCGCCTAATATTGTAGGTGGAGCTACTTGTATTAGGACATAGCACCGAGGAAGCGTGTTGGTGGTTGCAAAGCTCAAAGGTTATCTTCCAAGCAATTGCACCAACACAAGTGTGGCCACTAGAGCCACTTTGGTAACATGCTAAACGATTCTCTTTAAATGGTTTATATTTGTTGAATCTAGCATGTTTCTTTTGATGTCTTGCTACTAGCTCACATTTGATATCTTTTAGTTGCTTATTATATAAATTAATGTGAGATATAATACTAGCATGCTTAGTTAACTTTCTTTCTATTTCTTTTATATAGCATGACTAGTTACATAGCTTTATATGATTAGTTCACACTATGTAGTTTATCACTCATTTTCTAGTAGTGTGATACATTTATATATGCATGCTCGTTATTCTTAATCCTTATTTACAAAGCATGCATATCACTCTAGTCCATATAACCTTGGTTTTGATTTGAGTTAATATGATTTTAACTCTTCATCTTTAAAAGTTTTGAGATAGTTACTTCTTGCCGATTTGTATTTAATATATCATTGGTATTTGTGAATATATGTGTTTAGCACAAGCTACTTATAATTTGATAAGTATATACTTATACTTCTTTTAAATCTTGTGCTTGCATAATATCTTCATTATCAATTCTCATATTTTATTTTGATTATCCTATTGAGAATCAATTATGTCTTTGCCTAATAAAGTCTATTTATACGTGCTTTTGAATTTGTGATAGTTTTTCAAACATTCATGATGGATACATGACTATATTCATTAAATCTTCATTTACATGCAGATCATGTATTTATTATATTGACATCTATTTTCGTATAAATATCTTTATATGGCATATGAGATAAGCTCAAGTTTCATATTATTTTGAAGAGTATTTATTCATACTTGTGCTTACCTTATAATTTAGCTATTGATTCTTTTGACTAAATTTGTGTTATCTCTACTTCAATCAATTAGCTTATTCCTTAAAGTCTTCTTTTTGATGATATCTTATTGGCTTTTATTTGTTGACTTTATGGATACATGTCTTTCACTCTTATTTTGATCTTTTTGCTTAACCAATTTTCAGCCTGATTCCAGTTCTGTCACCAGAATCCGGAATTCGGGCCGAACTCTGTCCTTACCAGAGTTCGGGCCGAATTCGGCCTGGCTGTTACAGAACTGAAAACAGCCTCAGCCGTTGATCAAATTATAGATCCAATGGCCATTATTGATTCCAAATGTTGATATTTATTTTGCCTTTAAGTTGGAATGTTGAGAGAAAATATTTATTAGTGTCTTGTTCATGACTTTTATGGAAGTTCTTTTAAGAATTGCTTGGTTTTGTGCTTTACCTTACTTGTTGAGATCATCATACTTATTTTGAGTATGAATCTTCTATATATTTATTTTCATAAAGTGTATTATGAAAATATTTGTTTTGAAAATATTCTTAGCAAATTTTGATGATCATTCTTTCATTATTATTTGGGTATTTACCTCTCTTATTCATAGAAATTTTTATACTTTGATGTTGTTTGATGATATTGCATATATTCTTTTAAATCTAATTTCTTAAAAGTAAAGAACATTTTGGAAACAAGCCGAAAGGGTCCTTCTCTCATACAGGTGTAAATAGCCTGAAGCGACACGGTGCACTAGTCTTCGGACTACCGCTAGCTGGGAACCGGCCCCTACAGCTAACACAAAGTGATCAACACTTTATAGACTTAAGATTTATTAAGGTCTACTTGTAACCATTATCTAGTTCTGGATCCTCCCCTAAGTTCCAGAATACTTCATCATATCTAGCCTTATATTTGAGCTATAAATATTTTATTATTATTGCCCAATGATGTTTTGTAGCACATGAGAATACATGTAATTGATATATCATAGTTCTCATGTTTTTAGCTACTATGGGTTGAACTTTTACGTTGAGATTTTCCATTTCTAGAGAATACACTTTCATAATGGTTATAATTTTGCACTCTCTAGACCAATCTATTATTTCATTATCTTGGGTTAATCTCAATATTTTTGGCAAAGAGATTTGCTTTATTGTATTTTCATGAACATCTCTTTTGTCTTTTACTTGATGAGAGTCTAATTCATTTACTTGCTATCTTATACTCTTATCCTTGCTTAGCAAAGAGTATATAAATCATTTTGATCATTCAAAATGTATTACCCTTATTGTGAACTCTATGCTTAAGCATGTATTTTTTAGTGTTAGTGACTTAAGATTTAATGAGCACATTTATCATGTTAATGGCCTATCTCATTAATCTTAATTAGTTATGTAGCTAGCTTGCTTATTTGCGATGTATTGTTAAGCTACATAATTTTTGTTCACTTTCACTCATCTAGCTATCTTCTTGAACTTCAATCTATATGTGATATGCTAGTTTACAAAAACAAGATTTATGAATTCTTTCTGATTTGTATTCTATTTTAGATACATATGTTTGGTTTCTAAAATTAGTTTGACAAATTTTTTATTTTATCTTGTTTCCATTGAGATTTGTGATTCATCGCTTTAACTTCCTCTCATACTAGTCATTGACAAGCATCTCTTAAATTTCTCTCATCTTTTGAGTCATGATTCTATTATATTATCATTTCTTTGGAATAAATTTGCAATCATTTAAATGAGATTGACTCTTTCCCATATTTTCTTTTGCTTTGTAAGATTTTATTATAAATATGGATTTGGAATTTTTTTATGAGATTCGTTGGATCATGTTTACTGTTATTGATAAATGATCCTAATGGTTGAGTAGTCCTATATTATCTAATTATGTGGTTATCAAGTTAATTTATTACTCTACTTTGACTACTCATGGATTATCACATATGTTCTTTGCTATTTGAACTTCATTGGTTTCTCATTTAGTATTAGCAAGGTTGGATTATTACCCATTGATGGGTACATATGTGGTAAAACATACATAGTCCATGCAAAACAATAAATTGGTTGATCATTTCTTAATTAGATAATCATGGACATGATATTTGAGATTTATTTTTTATTTTTGAGCTATATTTTGACTTTCATCATGATTGATTTAATTGACTTTATTCATGATGATATTTTTCTTTAGTTTTATCTTTTGAGCTATATTGTTATTCTCATCATGATTGTTTTTAATGGACCTTATTTCTTTTCATGATGATCCTTTTCTCAAAAGGTAACATGCATTGATCTATCATATTTAAATATGAGATTCTTCTATATAGGCTAATGTATGTCATCTTTTGATTATTTGTGCTTAATTAAGATATTATTTTGATCGTTCATCTTTAGTGACTATTTATTGGATATCTCTTCTAAAGATGACTTTATTTGTTTTATGACGTTTTTATAGCCTTATATGCATTGAGCAAGGGGGAGAAATCAATACTTGATTTATCCCTAGATCTTGAAGTTATCATTTTTTTTTTGTTATAAGTGCTTTGGAACTAGATACGCATATTTTAAGGGGGAGCAAATAAATTGGTTCAATTCATTTATACCCTTTAATATGTCGTATACGTAGTTCATCATTGACCTATTTTTTTTTGAATACTGATATTTTGTGAAATGTTTATGAGAGTTTATGCAATTGTTTTCATCATATTATCTCTCTTTTATATGGGTCATCTCGATAATATTTACTTTCGTATTTTATCTTGATGACTATAGTGCTTTCTTTGACTTGGCTTTCCTTGTATGTTTAATTGTTTTGGCTTTCCTTGTTGAGGACTTACCCAAAATTCATGATTTTATCTATATTGGTAATAGTTTGAGGGGGAGCATTCAAGTCGACTGAATATCTCTTTCTCAAACATTTTTTCTCCTTTACCTTCATGTTTATCTAAAGGGTATTCATATAGCATGATAAGGTAATTGAGTTCAAATGCATGAATTTTGGATAAGCAAATAGATTTGCAAATAATGAGATCTTTTTACATCAATTGCTCTATTTTACATTGATCATTCCTTTATTTTGTTTCACTATTTATCTGTGGACAATTGTGACTATCATAGTTTCATTGATCAATGTTTCAAGTTTTTATATTTCAATTGATATCAAGTTTGTCTATTTCAATATCTCAATTGGTATCTTTCTACTTTGATATCTATTATTTGCAATTATCTTATCCCTATGGTTTTTGACTGAATTTTTTTTTCATAATTCTCTTCAAAAAGTTTTTGGATGTCTTTCTTGGATTTCATGTAATACTATGTTTTTGGATGTCTTTCTTGGATTTCATGTTGGTAAACTATTTATTGATTATTTTCATATTCTTTTAGTTTTACCAACTATTTGTGTTTTGACAAGCTATTTTCTTTTTGGCACTCTACATTGGGTATGTAGTTTCTATACTTGTCTTTACACACTTCTCCCATTGTTCCTTATTTAGTATATCTTGATCATGATTGTCTATGCCTTCCTCCTTTACTTATGCTTGAGTTCGTTTTATCTCTTATTATGGGGGAGCTTATTTTTTGATCATGTCAAAGGGGGAGAAATAAGTTTAAGTTAGCACACTATCTTCTCGTAGTATGTGTTTATTAGTGATATATGCATCTATCGTATCTGTCTTAAACTTAACCGATTTGCCATAATCAAAAAGGGGGAGATTGTTGGCCCAATGATTATATTGTGTTTTTGAATATGGCTAATCAATTAAGTTTAACATAATGATGTCACTAATATTCATATATTCACTATCATGTTGCTACTTAAACTTAGCATTGTCCTAATTGTCCTATATTATATTGCTATGCTTGTATCGTACTGCAACATATTTTGTTGGCCTAACATGCTATCATGTTGTTACTTAAACTTAGCAATGTCCTAATGGTCCTGTATTATATTGCTATGCTTGTATCGTACTGCAACATATTTTGCTGGCCTAACATGTATTTGTAGACATGCAGTAAGCATGATCAAACATGATCAAACAGGACATAGGCAATGAAGAATTAATGATGGAGCGAAGACGGCGTCATACAAAAAGATTTCTCCGAACCGCCTAGCGACCTATCCGGGGCCTCGCATCGGGGGTTCCGCTGCCCGGTCAGCGGACAGGGGTCGAGGGGGCAGCGCCCCCCGTCGGGGGTTCGGGAGTGAAGCCTCCGAAAGGTATTCAGATTTTCAGATCTGCTTATCTTTTGGACGACTGCTGTCAAGAAAAAAGACGTCTTCAGGACTGCTCAAATATCAGAAGAAAGACATCATCAAAGGGCTCTTGGTTTTCCTACTTGTTCCAAGTCTGTAATCTTCAATTTATTGAGTCTAGGAGAATGTGTACGTTGAGTCGCACTGAGTCATCTCAACCCCTAGACATATCTCTCCAAGCTCTACCATACAAACAGACCAATTCCTGAACCAAGCCCAAGCTCCACAAAGCCCAAAAGCCCAATGGACCAATTCTGTCTTCTGGAGACAGAGTTCGGGCCGAACTCTACCTCCACACAGAGTTCGGGCCGAACTCTGTCCCCTGATTTCCAGCACCCTGATTTTTAGGGCCTGCTTGCTACAAGCTATCCAACGGCCAAAAATTTGAATTATCCATACCGAATTCTGGCCGAATTCTGCTTGTCCCGAACCCTATAAATAGGCATTGGTTTCTCTCATTTGAAACCATCCACTCTTCTATTCTTCTTCTCTTACATAGCCTATATAGTCAAGAGCGTTACTCTTCCAATCTACTAGCCACAAAACTTCCTAAGCCCCAAGGTGCTCAAGTGCGATTCAGCTAGAAGTTTTTGTGCAAGAGTTGAAAAGAAAAGTCACTTGGACAATTCCAAGTCGCTTGGAAAAATCCAAGCAAATCGCCACTGCAATCCTCTGTAAGAAGTTGACGTGCTCTTCTGAAGAAAAGGCACGGGTTGTAAACTACTATTTCACAAATAGTGGATTTGAATCCTGAGCTAGAGTTCTCAGGCCTGGACTAGTCCTCCACAAGAGAAACCAGGTTAAAACTGCTGTGTTTGCGTCTGCTCTTCTGATCTTTATTTACTTCCTCATTTCCTTCTGATTTATTTACTATCTTGATAGTTGTTTTTTGGAGGTGATATAGAGTTAATTTTTATTTGGTGATTATCGACACAAACTCTATTCACCCCCCTCTAGAGTTGCCTACACCTGTGTTTTCAGTTATTACCTTCCAACAAATTTCACATACAAGATCTAGATGAGTTCACCTTTATCTAGGTATATCATGTCCCACTCAAACACGTCCTCTTGTACTATATTTTTATGGTACAATTTTTAGGACGAAAGGACTAACTATAATCCTTACCATTATACCAGTATACTTATCGACTCCAACTAGAGCCTCAACCTCGATTCGAACCTTTCGACCCAATATATGGTTGTGATCTACTTGAGGCCCACTACGCACATGACACTAGTGTGCCACTCAATTGGGTCTTCTTGTGCTACTTAAACACAAAAGTCACTGAAGAAGCATTTTGAGCTGTGAGGACCTAGCTAAGCAATTCGACTAGCATCTGGCTCAACCACTTGGGTGGAAACTATTCTAGGTTACCCTAACCTGGTAGAAATAGTTTACCATTGGGATCTTGTCCAGTCAATAAAGATTGAAATCCAAGGTTCATCCAACCAACGAGTGATGTTCAAATAGGGAACCCATTAAAACCATCCATGCATATCACCATATTTGGACTATAAAATTGAACTATTTGAAATAGGTCCCTATACCGATTATGTAGCCTCCATCCCTTAGAATGTGAAGTCATTCGTAACCCTTATTCCATCGACCTAAAAGTCGCGATACGATCTTGTATTATATTTTATCCCTTACTCGTGTGTTTAAATAACCACGAGGAAGATCACAATTTTGATTTCTCCAAATTCCATTCTATTATAGAACCTTGATTAGAATTTCGAGAATAAAACTTCTGTATCACACGGATTACAAGCCACTCCAAGAAACGAAGGGTTGTTCGATTCAGCAAGTGACTAGACTAGAGTAGCCCAATCTAGCAGAATAGGTCAATGGCTCATAAATTTACTGCCTATCTGCATCATTGGATACTCTCTACCACTCTAGAAACTTCAAATTCACTCTCGATTATTCTTCCTCATCTTCCTGTCCTTCCTGTCACGGAGTGACAAATGGTCATGCTTATTGGAATTCACCAATATTCTTAGCTACTGGTACAAATTATTGCTTATTAAATATTAGGTTGTTTGATAGATAGGAGAGAATTATAAAGGTCATAGGCAGTATATATCTATTTATAGAAATTTTAGCAAGTAGTTGGAAGATTATAAAGTTTTAAGTGATATAGATTTGAGGGAGTAGTGTGTCCAAAGGTGGGTAGAACTCCTCGGAGTTTCGTAGTTACAAAATGGCTAGGAGGAGGATATAAACGGTTTTTAAAAAAAAATCGAGGAGATTAAGGAAATGGTAGATTTTTCTTTTAAAATTTAAGGAATAGTTATGAATTAGAATTTCGAGGACGGAATTATTTTTAAGGTGGGTATATTTGTAACCCCTCTTCCCGAAATTTTAAATTATATTTTTTATTTATTTATTTAAATGAAATGGTGATTTTTAGAATTTATAAATAATTATTTAGTTAATTATTACGGTAGATGATTTTAGCCATGGTGGAGGTTTGAAGTACAAGATGACTGGAAATCGTGGTACAGATAGTGTAAAGGCATGCTTTGACAAGTGTATTAGCTCTGGTGGGGAAGGCCGAGCCATAGTGATGTCCTAACTAGGAAAACCAGACCAAGTTATGACTAAACCCTTACAGAAGTTTTTATTTGTTTATTAATTATATTATTGAGTTTTAGGGAACCCGGTTGTACCAAATCAAATCCAAGCCCACGTAGGCATGTTGTGGGACCAAATACGGCCTTGTAGACATGCTTGGTAAACGCAAATAATTTGTATATATTTTTAGGAATTTGGCAATTATTTTCTAAATAAGTCTTACATGTACATTATAGGTATTACTATTATTAAATAATGTTTTACAAATTTTGTATGATTTTCTGGAGCCAGATAAGTAGTGTGCATGACTATATCCACTAATAATGACTATCAGTCCATTATTAATGTTATTAGGATTATTATTTATTATTACTGGTATTTTATTATTTTATTGTTAAATGAAATTACCCTTCTCACTATATATATATATATATATATATATATATATATATATATATATATATAAATATATATATATATATATACACATATATGGACCTATATACATACTCCTAGGAATGGACCATACCCTAAGAATAGATAAGGAGTTTTATTTGGATTTTTGGAGTTATTATATATATATATATATATGCATAGTTAGGTGAATATATATATATATATATATATATATATATATATATAGTATATCTATTTATATATAATATATCTAATTATATATATGAGGGTAGGTGATGTAATCAATAAATTAACAAAGCAGCTGTAATGAGCCGAGAAACCCATAGCCCATGGGTCCTTCCCAAGCCAACAGAACACCCAAGCTAACCCCACATTTTCCTCACACAGTAAACAAAACCCGACCCACACACACGAGAAACAGGTGACACATCGATATATATATATATATATATATATATATATATATATAGAGAGGGAGGAGAGATCAAACCGAAAACCCTAATCCTATGCACGCCACCCCAGCCCCGACGTCAGCGTGCAATCTAAACTGCCGCGCGCTATATATATATATATATCGATAGAGGGAGGAGAGATCAAACCGAAAACCCTAATTCTATGCACGCCACCCCAGCCCCGACGTCGGCGCGCAATCTAAACTGCCGCGCGCGGCCGCGCGGGCCGACCACGGCCGGTCGCGCGAAACGGAGTCGAAAACGACAACAGCGTATTGCAGGCCGCGAGAGCGATTTCGTCGCTGGTTCTCATCGCACACACTCGATTATTTTATGATCCTTCTTCTCTGGTATGTATCCTATATATACATCTTCGATTCCCTCTAATTACTCTTATGTAGATACGCATGAGCGGCTCGACAAATCGACTCAAAGTCGACGAGAAATCAGTTCCAAAACAGAGTGTATACTAGTCTTTCGACCCAACTTGGCTCGTATTCTCTGAACCGATCATTAGGGAATTTAGGAATCTATTTAATGACAGTCCTAGACAACCTATAGGGCTTCTTTTTTCTTTTCGTAGAATCAGATTTCATCGACTGTGCGTCGAGAAATCGGATTCCCAAGTTAGAGAAAAACCTGTTTTTAAAAAACTAGAAATTCAAGAAAACTCTCCGGTACGACGTGTGTCCCGCCAATCTGGGCGACGTGGTCGCGAACCGAAAGCATCGAAAGCTGCGTATCGGCTTCGTGGTCGTGTGGACTTTGACGGAATTCAAATTGGTCGCGTGTGCGCGACGAATTTGATGCGTATCCGTCAAAATTCCCCGTATCGGCCTCTGTGTAAATTTTCCAATTACTTTGTGTACGCTCGTCAGATCGAGAAAAAACTTACGCAAGCAGGACCATATCGTTTTTCTGGTCCTGTATGCCAAGTTTGGTCCTATTCTGAGACAGTTGAATCGTACGTCTTTTTGCGGGCCCCACGGTCCCACTCAACGGGCGATTTTGTGCACGGTCCGCCGAAATCCAACTTTGGACATACGGTTGGGTTCGTATCATAAAACTGGATCCGTAGACATGTTGTTTGACGACTTTAGAGACCGTTGACTCTGGCACGCTTTTCGGTGCAAAGCGGGTCCAACGGCGGATACCGTTTTGACCCGAAATTATCGTTTTGCCTCTGTGTCCAGAATTGGATTTAAGGACAGACGATCCTAGCTATTTTGACTATTCTAAGAACATTGGTAATGTTTATTTCAGCTTTCGGGGACTGTTGTACGAGTTTTGACTATGGTGGCATTCTGAGTGGTTCAGATTATCGGTTACACCAGCACAGGACCACATGAGAGTACAGTTTATTGTCTGCATTTCGATATTGATCTTTACTATATTTCATTGATTGGCCATTGGTTATGTGATTTTTATACTCTATTATAAATTGTTGAGTCGGGAATGTGAAGTACCAAGGATGTGTGATCCGACCGTAGACAGTGTTTATTTTCATGCTGTAGACATCGTAGACAGTGCTTATTTTTTTGCACGTAGTCATCGTAGACAGTGCTTATTTTTCTGTAAGTAGACATCGTAGACAGTGCTTATTTTCTGCAAGTAGACATCGTAGACAGTGTTTATTTTCATGCAAGTAGACATCGTAGATAGTGCTTATTTTCTGCAAATAGACATCGTAGACAGTATTTATTTTCATGCAAGTAGACATCGTAGACCGTGCGGTGTAGTGCCCCAGACCGATCACATATCAAAGGTACTTCTAATAATTGGGGAAAGTATTTTGTGTCTATTTATTGCTATTGGTTTTTCGTATTCCCTATTTATTTTCAAAACTCATGATTGATGTTTAACCTCTGTTGTGTAGTCATTTTCCTTATTGAAATTGCATTCAGTGAATTGTGCTCGTTCCGTTCCTGACTGGAAACCAATATTTTTCAGGTTAGCCGTAGATTCACTTAGCATGGGAGATACGGTGGTACATACAGACAAAAGCCTAGAGACTAGCTAGATAGTGGAGTTGTAGTCATTCAAATATTTGTACAAGTTTATATTTTTTTAGCAAATGTAAAACTTGTGAATATTGTAAGTTAAATTAATTACGTGAATGAGCATTATTTATGATTTTGATCTTCATGGCCGTGACAGCGTTCTACCGCCGACACTGCGGCGTAGGCTGGCTTGGACACGTCTCGTATCCGTTTTAAAAAAAATGGGTGCGGGTCGTGACAGTTCGGCATCGTATCTGTGTTATCGCCGCCCTGTAAATCTGCTGGTGGGTCTTCCCCTGGAGGCTTGACCTGGACTAAGTAGGCGTCAGCATTTTAGAGTGCTTTACTTAATACGACGCGAAGATCCTTGGAGAGCCTTAGGAGCTCGTATAGCGACAACTTTGCTGGCGTATTAGCCGATTGTGCTAGTATGTCGAAGTTGTAAGGTCTCTCCAGTCCCTGAGGTATATCATTGCGGAGTGGCCTGTCGAAGCGGGTCTCCCTTGTCATGGACTTATCCGCCAGTGGAGGCTGAGATGGCCTTAGAACATCAGAGGGAGGCAACGTTGCTTGCTGAAGATCTTCGGTTGAACTATCCCGTGCGGGCTGGACTTGTGCTCCAGACTGGGTAACAACGGCTGCAGCTTCCTCAGCCTCGACTGAAATTGTATGGCAGGATCTAGACTTCCTGCCCTTTTTCTTACTGGTAGGAGATGACACCCCCGGGTAACTTCGGGCACTAAGTCTGGATGTACCCATATGATTTCTCCTCGCGAGGTGGTGAGGGGTACCAATCCAGATGTCTAGCTCCGAATGGGTGGAAGATTAATAAACTCCATCATTGCCCGAAGGACAGGTATTACCCCATCTGGAGTGCTTGTTGGAGGAAAGTCGCCGAACTGAATAGATACCATGTTTGCCGCAACCATAACATTTCCAAAGTCTATCGACAGAGCTTTGGAGTCGATAAGACTCTGAATGTACCGCTTCAATTGGAAGCAATCATGAGTGGCATGATGGACATAGCGGTGGAAGTGACAATACTTTGGGTTCTCCATTTCTGTTGCTCGGTGCTCGCACTTTGGTGGAGGGAGCTGGATCCTACCCCCTTGTAAGAGCATATCGAAGATAGGTTTGACATGACTATCTTCAAATGAGTAGTTGATCTGGGCCACGGACCGTTCGTCTATTTTTGTTCGGGCTTCTGAGTCGCATCAGTGACCATAGCATGTTTGCCCTTATTGTCCCGATTAGTGGTGGCACCACTATTGTTGTTACTGGAGGTAGAACCAGGACATCTGCCTTTATCTTCTCCGTCTGGGATGTGTAATCCCAGCTGGCGAGCCTTCTTCAGTTTTGCCTCTGCATTGGTAGCACTTATGATGAAGGTCGGCCAATCCCTGAACTGATCGTCACCCATCTAGAGGCTAATTGTAGGGAGCAGCTTCTTCTGGCAGATTTCAATCAAGGAGCTCTGGGATTACCTTGGGGTAATCTCATTGCAGTTTGGCGGAACCGCTCGATGTAGTTCCTCGTTAGCTCCCTCTCTCCCTGAACGACGTCCATGAGAGACGACATCGTTACGTCATGCCCCACTTCATAAAATCTTTCCAGGAACATGTGTTTGAAGCCGTCAAAAGAGTGAATGCAGTTGTCGGGAAGGTTGCGGTACTAGTCGAACACGATCCCCTCCAACGTTCCGATGAATAATCGCGTGAGGATGGCGTCACTATGCGGCAAGTGGTCAGTTGTGACTTCAAAGTAAGTCATGTACCGACTAGCAGAGGTCTTTCCATCGTAAGAATCGATATGGAATGGTTTGTACCGTGGTAGAAAAGGTACGTCATGCAACGGGATATGGCTGTCGTATTCTGAAATCCCGAGAGGAGTCTCGGGCATTGAACATCGCTCGAACCTTCTGGACTTCTCTCCTTGGTTTCATCTGCAGCTGAAAGAATGGATGCCACTAAGGGATCATCACCCAAAGGAGGGGCGATCGTGTTGGACTCCGCGTTGACTGCGAGTCCCAGGCTTATTTGTCCGGGCATCCATGCTAGTTGACTTGGCAAGGCGGCCTTGATCTAGTCCACGGACTTGACCAAGGACAGGAGCATGGCTTCCAGCACTTCTAGCCGTTGTCGGTCAGAAGGTGCTTCATGATCATTGTCAGCCATAAAGACTGTCGTCACGTGGGTAGAGGTGGAAGGGATTGTGGCAGAGGTACTCTCGATGTCGTACCCTTGTATAGAGAAATCGTCAGGGAATGTCGAAATATCATCTTCGTCAGACTCGGAAGGGGTGCTACCCCCTGTGTAGGAAACCGCATCATCTTGGTGAGGGTGGTGGCCCTCAGGGAAACCCAAGTTTGTTGTACAGTTCTGGGGGACCTCTACCCCCTGCATTTGCTCTTGGTACACCGGATTATCACATACATTGAGGGGACTGCTACCCCCAGCTTCATCTACTCTCAAGGAGGTCGAAGGTGTACCTCCATGTGTCGGAAGCTTCTTTTTGGATCGAGTGCCTAAATAGACACCCCCTGTAGTTGTCGATGGAGACCCCCCAGATGAAGGTCTCCTTGCAATACTGGCCGAGATGGCCGAGCTGGAAGAGCCTGTCTTCTTTCCTCCCTTGCTAGGAGGAACATTTTGATTCGAATTACAGGAGGCGATAGGAAACTCCTCGTCCCCTAGAATTTGTACCGGTCTCTAAAGTTGTTGTCGGACATGTGTTGGCTGCTGCAGTCGCTGGAAAACTGACTGCCGATCTTCAGGTGCTGCTGATTTGTCGCAGCAGCAGTTGATGATGACTTGGGTGCAACGATGCCCCGAGAGGGACTCATTGCATGCCGACGTTGTTGTCTCGCATTTGTGAGTAATCATGTCACGCAAGTCGGTAGGAGGCTGCTCTACCTTTGCACCAAACTTGTGAACTCGGGTATCCCGAGCGTACGGGTGCTTAGGTATCATGTTTGCTCCCTGATCCGTAGCTAGTAAAAGCACTTGCTCTGGATCTTTAGAGAGAGACTTAAAAGACCCACCCTGTCCGTTAGCCCTGGAGGACTGGACGTGAGTGGTTCTGTACAACTTTCCGTCAGGAGCCCGTGTAATAGTCAATGGGGCCCGCTGACAGTCAGCAACTTGGACAGTTGACTGGGCTGGTTGGGCCCGTACTGCCCTAAACCTTTTTGACTTAGGGCCCAAAAGTGCGTAGTAAAAAGAGTCCAGATTGATACATCCCGCATCCTCAGTGGGCCGCATGGCGTCGGGCCCGCATGAGAGGCGGTCGAACACAGAGCTTCTGACAGGGCCGCATGAGATGTCCTATATGAGGGTAGGATTGGTCGTCGCATGGACCATCTTTTTGCGGCTAGAGCTGGCTGCTGCATGGATCATCTGCCTGCAGCCAGAGTTGGCTGCCGCATGAGTTGTCTGCCTGCGGCCAGAGTTGTCTGTTGCATAGACAGACTGTCCATCTCCTCTCTGCGGCCTCTTCTTTGTCCGCATGGATTTCCCTTGTGCCCCCAAAAACTCAGCATCGTAGTATTTTTCTCTGCTGGATTTGGGGACAGTGGAGTCCTCTGCGATCGAAAACAAGGTGGCATGAGTGTTCTAGTCACCGTCTTGGACTGCAGAAGGAGCTTCTTCGAGAACTTGGTCGGGGGCAACAATTTTGCATACCGACGCCTTGCGAGTCCTCTTCGGGTTAGCTCGCTTCTAAGATGGGATGGCGCTCCCTTCAGAGAGCAATTCTTCGAAGGCTTGTTGGTCAAAACGAACCACAAGCATCTGTTGTGTAGAGCCGAGCTTGGACACGTCAGATTGTATCACCAACTTCTCGTCGGAAGAGAAGGACGTCCAGCAGAGTCGCCATCGTGTTTACCATAAAAAAATTAAAGACAGGTATTACAGAACACTGAAATTGATTGCAAACTCGCTTGTACAAAGAAGAGGCTAGAAAGAAATCCTTGGAAACAATCTAAGTACAATTGTTTAGTTTTGATTCTGGGGGGTGACGGTGGAGGCTCGGGAAAGTGCTATCAACTCTGCCTTACTCCGTGGACTATCTGATGCAGTCTATAGCTCGTGAAGAAATTGCTTTTTTTTTTTTGAAGGTTGCCAGCTTTTTGCAGGGGAGTAGCACCATGCTAATTATAATAGAATGTATATTGGACCGCATAGACAGCCTGCGGCCACGTGGCTGATTAGCGCGCGAAGACCCGCTCTTTGGCTGCCATCTGTCGATTTGTTAGGATTTTTTGCTACAAATATGGGTAGTTAGGGACTTGGTTAGATTGCCACGTGTCCTGTAGCGGGGAGCTGCATAGTTTTCTCAGTCTTCGATCTGTATTTTGGCCGCATAAAGCTCATGCGGCTTGGATCACAGTTACTCTTGGCTGCATGAAGTTTGGAGAGTTTGGGGACGCATAAGTCTGAGTCGCATAAGGTTCATGCGGCTTAGATGACACTCTTCTGGCCGCATGAAGGCGTACGAACCCTGCTTTTGGGCGACATCTCACGTCTTATCTTTTTTTTGTCGAAGTGTCAGAACTATCATTTTTGTCAGGACTTGTCAGCTTTATCAGTCGAACTGCTCTTATTAGCCGCATATCTTCCTTCTGCAGCTGTTTGTCGACAGGCCGCATATGTCATTGAACCAGTCATGCGGCTTTTCTTCATGCGAAACTGTTTGGCCCAAAGTACCTATGAGGCAATTTGTAATCAGCATGAACCCCATATTTTTCATGCTTCTACAATCGATCGAGCCAATCTTCGTGTACAGAACTTTCCAAGCACGAGCACCTAAAAAGAGTGCCCACAACGTGGGTCAGTATACCATTTATGTACTAGCGAGCAGAATCCAACCCACTCGTCTAAACCAATACTAAGTGGTCAATTAAGCAAGCTTTTATTAGAATGATCTTTCTATTTGGGGCCCAGCATCAGTTTATAGTTCTTGAGCAGAAACATTAAAGTATGTAAACTTGTTATCTCATTTCTTATGAAAAGGTATCAATGAAACATACTTGGTGTTATCAAGTTCTAGTACTGTTTATGTAGAGGCATCATTCAAGTAGTCATTGAGTAAGCATACATCAAAATTGTTATAGTGATTCTCTTAACAAGGCAATACATTAGCATACTGTATTTTGCATGTTAGGCAGGTTCTCATTTGAAAGGCAACATCACAACACCATTTTGTTTAGCATGTTAAGCAGGCAAGTTGAACCAACATAAATATATTACATATATCACATTTAAGTGATTTCTTACCGATAGCCGACTCCTTGTTCCTGCATCAAATACAGGTTAGGCAATATACTTACTCTTCTTACACAAAACAATCATTAGCATGCATCCTAACTACATGACCACTGGTGTTATGCACCATTTTGGACTTGCCATATAGGACTTCAAGGGTATTGGACGCACCATTCACCTGGGTTGCAAGCCCGAAATGAATGTCCCAATACCAATCATGCTACCAAAGCTTGTGGAAATTTCGCCTAGGCTGAATCGGTCCCTAGGGCCCTGGGAACCGTTCGAGGAAACAATACCTTGTATACAAGTTGTCCATGACCATGTGAATGCGTGTCCGACTCGATCATGTTTCGAAGTCGCATGGTAAAATATTAAAATAAGTAAGGGCGACATTGTATTATTATCTCACCTCATCACGTCGTATTCAATGTCTTATCATTTCCATCATTTACCATCATTCCAACTTTGTGATCTCGGTGATTGTCACGCCCCAGAACCAGAATACTGGAGAGCGGGGGCAGACATAGCCAGCTACGTATAATGAAATGAAATCCATCACACCATACGGTCACGGCAGTCTAGATATGTGAGGGTTTATCTTACAAGCCATCAGTCTCTTAAGGTCATAAATTATCCTATTGTCTCAATCTCAACCAACTAATAATAGTTACAAGATATCAGACCACCAAATATACAATTGTAAGGCGTCCCAAATATTACATGTCCAGATGATCATGAAGCTAGTCGTACCAAATGTAAGGACTAGCAAGAGTTAAGTCATACATGATCAACCCCGAGTTGCCAATCATAATTACAGCCCGTAGGCAGACAGTAAGTAAAAGGAGCACGAGCTAACACTAGCTCGGCGGCTAAACGCCTCAAATGAATAATGTACAATTACAGTGGGAGAACAAAAAGAAACCCACTCGTTGTCCTGATTACGCCTGGCGGTCACCATCAGGCTGGAAAGCAGATAGATCCTTTGCTGCTGCTCCGGTATCTGGCCATACAAAACCAGTTGGGTCAGACTCCAGAAAGAGCAAGTGCCACAAAGGAGGCTTCACTTAGGAACTAAAACCAGCAAATTAGCACAAGAATAATAAGGTAATAAAGACAGGAATTAAGGAAAAATATAACAGGTGATATACGACGAGATAACCATGGGACTATTCAGATAACCAGGTTACAACCCGTAAACCAAACAAGGACCGGGGTTGTAACCCTTCGCCTGAACAGAACTGGTCCCCCGATCTTTGTTGTTTAAGGCAAGCACAAGTAATCAGGTCATGCCATAATTTGTACAGGATCAGGACGAGACAAGCTGGACTAGACTCCATCCAATCAATCACGGCCAAGCAAAGAGTACGACTTGATACTTTAACTAACTAGGGTTATCACAGGCCTAGTTACTAGCAAGATGCAATGAGAATTCCAAGTCCGGTTACCTGTTTGTTACTACCTGAGTGATCCCAGCAAAAAAAGGAAAAGATAGTAGGATATAGCAGATACACTGTAGTAAGATACATGTGTCCTAAGGTACCACACTCGACGGCGGGCTGGAAGTGCGCTCATCTCGACGGATAGCAACAAATCCCATGTATATATATATATAAGGCCGAGACCAAAGGGGCAACAGGTAACTGAGAAATTCTCCATGAACTATTTGGTCAATCTAGTCATTAACCTAGCCAGATTCAGTATGAATCCCTGACCGTGGTACTCAGGGATCATGCCCTAGACATGATGCAAGATACACAAGACTCATAGTTTATACAAGCACAATCAATGCAAACAACCACGGTGTCCAGGCTAATCATTATTATTATTACTTATCAAGAGTGTGCCACGACGGGCCACTATCAAGCATGTCAGGGTACTTGTCAAGAGTGCACCACTACGGGTCACTGTCGTGTCATGTGTAGCAGGTCAAGTTATCAGGTCAAGTTATCAAGTCAGGAGTGCACCACGGCGGGCCACTATCATGTCATGTTCAATTATCATTCCAAACATAATAAATAAATTCGGGATTATCGAGTTCATGACAAAAGACGTAAGGATATAAAATGGACATAAAATATACCATAGGGGTTACAAGACATGGGCAAATAATAGTAAAATAATAGTATACAGGGCTATTGGAGAGTCATGCGGCTCAGGCATATGCGGTCAGGAATGATCTCATGCGGCCGAGGAGTGAGCAGCCCATGCGGCTGGAGGGGACTCGGGTCTAAGGGAATGCATGCGGCTTAGGGAAGTTCAGGGTCATGCAGCGGAGTATCATGCGGCCAGAGGGAAGTAAGCTTCATACGGCTGGCAGGATCAAGTTCCATGCGGCCAGGGAAGGGTAGGGGCATGCGGTCATGAGTTCAAAAGTTCATACGGCTCGAGATTACTGGATCCCATGCGGCCAATAAAGGAAAGGAACATGCGGCTCGGGAAGGTCAGGGGCATGCGGTCAAGAAGTCGGGCATTATGCGGTCAAACAGAAAGGGAGGGCCTTATGCGGCTCAGAAGGGAGGGTACCCATACGGCTGAGAGGGTGCTGTACATATGCGGCCAGGAGCAATGAATGCATATGCGGCTGAAGGAGCAGTGGAGCCTATGCGGCTCGGACGAATTCGGGTCATGCGGTTAAGTATGGCGGGCACATATGCGGCTGCATAGATAAGAGGGCACATGCGGCTAGATGGCTGAGTCTCATGCGATCGAGTAGGAAGCAGGTCTATGCGGCAGGAAGACTCGCCGCATGAAGGTTCATGCGGTCAAGTGCTACCATGCGGTTTAGGGATTCATGCGGTCAGCTTAATTCATTAGGCCAGGGAAATCACTTGCCGCATGAAATATTCATGCGGTCAAGTCAAGCACCGTTCATCTTCTCCAAAATTCCAAAAAGAAGAACACCATGAGAGCCAAGTTCTCAAGCTCCATAACTCCATCATCCGGAGCCCAAATCCGAACTTCCATAGGTCAAAATAGGGTAGAACGAAATACTCTACAACATGGAACCATCAAAACATGGAAATAAAAATGCTACAAGATCAAAACCCAAGAAATCTGAAAATAAAGTAAACTTAGATCTACAAGAATCTAGCCATAGAAATTGAAAATACCAAGTACTAAAGAGTGTTAGAATGCTGCTAAGAAGAGGATAGAACAATAAAATTTGGGTTCCTCCATGAAGCAAGATGCACTTGCCTAGACCTCTTCCTGGTAGGTGGAGAGTTAATGAAGGAAAAGAAGAGAGTAATGAGGAGAGAGAAAGGAGTTGTGGTTAATAAATGGTAGTGGTGGTAGGTAGGGGTTCATGCTAGCCCAAACCAAGCCAAACCAATCCAAGCCCAACCCGAACCAAGCCAGGCCAAACCGAGCCAATACAAGAACCCAAGACTATCTAACTAGGACAAGTCGAAATACGGGTTTGAGATACGTACACGTATACAGAATACGTAATACGAACTACGGGCATTACAACTCTACCCACCTTAAAAGAATTCCGTCCTCGGAATTTAATCAAGAGGCTAGAGATGTCGGGACAGCTATACTATCGCTAGTAATCTATCTACCAATCAATCATACAATCATACATGCAAGCAAGGAATCGAAGTGCAAGGCATAAGGAAGATATTACACCTCACGAGCCAAACCGATTGGGATAACGTGATCGGATATTATCCTCACTCTCCCATATTTGACTCTCCCAAGGAGCGATAAACTCAAGCAACACGAACTAAACTGATAGTCTTGCGCTTGAGGTCTCTCTCTTTGGTCAAACAGGGACACGGGGCTCTTCTCATACGAAAAGGTTGGTACCAATAACCGTTTTTGAATAATCTAGGAAATGGTTCGGGTCCGGAATATACCGTTGTAATTAAGATACATGAAACATGACATGTGTCCCGTATAACAACGACAGAAAGCAAGACAATAGGAAAGTACCTCTCTGCCAATTCTGGATCTGGGCCTGGGCCAGGGCGAACTGTTGAGGCTTCTGTTGCTGGAAGGCCTGGGCCTGAGACGGCAATGGACCCGGGAACGGGAGCTGCTGTGGTAGGTGAACTGGAGCTGGTTCTGGTGCTGGTGCTGGTACCGAGGGACTAGTTACTGTCGACGATGATCTGTTTCGGAACAGACAAGATCCTATCATGTGGTCCGGCGAACCACAAACCAAGCACAATCCCTGTGCCCTGCGGCACTCAGTAACAACATGCCCGGGCTTTCCGCAATGAGAACAACCCGTTACGAAAGGCCGCTTCTGTTTCTGCTGCTGGGGATAGGTCGGGGCAGAATACTGTAAGGAGGTAACCGAATCTGTCTTCGTAGCTCCAATGGTCAGGGCCCTAGCTGCTGGGGCCGGTGCTGATGATTGGTTCATCTGGTCGTGAGAACACTTCCGATCTCATGTCCGGTCCGCTATCCTTCGAGAAGTGTACTCATGCCTCCTCGCTGCTCGCAAGACGGCATCAAAAGTTCTGTGCTCGAACTGCTCTACTGCCAATATGATCTCCAAGTGGAGCCCCTGCTGGAATCGCTGTGCTCTGTCTAGCTCGGTTGCCACCAAGGTGGGAGCAAACCAACTCAACCTTGAAAACTCGGTCGCATATCCGTCGACCGTCCTGCTCATCTGCCTGAGATTACTAAACCTGGCCTGCAGGTCATATCTAGCCACTGCGTCGAAGTACTTGGTCTGGAACATATCGTTGAATATCGCCCACATGACAGGCGTACCCAAACTCGCTGCTTGCATAGCCCACCAGCTGCGGGCTAGATCTAGTAACTGCAGGCGCACCACCGCCACCTTCTCTACTTCAGGGGTCCTGGCTGCCTCCAAGATAACTTCAATGTCCTGT
Source organism: Iris pallida (assembly GCA_029216955.1). Taxonomy (NCBI): domain Eukaryota; kingdom Viridiplantae; phylum Streptophyta; class Magnoliopsida; order Asparagales; family Iridaceae; genus Iris; species Iris pallida. Next base: position 2,617,269 of record JANAVB010037819.1, on the reverse strand, counting down.
AGCCAGGCATCTACAGCAATAGCATCCTCGCTGCCGTCGAAGAAGGGAGGGTTCAGGCGCTTGAAATTGTTGACCGCACTATTCCCTCGAGGACCACTTCCGCTCACAGCTTCTTGTACTGCTTGCTGCAAGGCATCACCTCGACAATCCTGAGACGCAAGCAACTCATGGATGAGCCCTATCAAGACCCCATCCTCTGGCCCTGCTGGCTGAACTGGCTGGACTGGGGGCACTGGTTCTCCAGAAGGCATGGCTCGGAAGGCGACTGCTGAGGACTGATCTTGATCTTCTTGCTGTTGCTGGACTGCCGGCCGAACTCCTTCTGGCTGATCAACATGAACGATGCCACTGAAGCAATAACATCGGAAATATTAAGGAAGGACCAGGATAGAACAATGATGCAAGCATGTTATCAAGTCAGGGATCCAAGGAGATAAGAAGATACGAGTGAAGATCAAAGGCGAGTAGAGATTGAGACATCTATCCGGTAAACCCTCACATTTCTTGATTGACAAGACCTGCATGGGCCACCACTTAAACCATGTCACGCCCCAGAACCAGAATACTGGAGAGCGGGGGCAGACATAGCCAGCTACGTATAATAAAATAAAATCCATCACACCATACTTTCACGGCTGTCTAGATATGTGAGGGTTTATCTTACAAGCCATCAGTCTCTTAAGGTCATAAATTATCCTATTGTCTCAATCTCAACCAACAAATAACAGTTACAAGATATCAGACCACCAAATATACAATTGTAAGGCATCCCAAACATTACATATCCAGATGATCATGAAGCTAGTCGTATAAAATGTAAGGACTAGCAAGAGTTAAGTCATACATGATCAACCTCGAGTTGCCAATCATGATTACAGCCCGTAGGCAGACAATAAGTAAAAGGAGCACGAGCTAACACTAGCTCGACGGCTAAACGCCTCAAAAGAATAATGTACAATTACAGTGGGAGAACAAAAAGAAACCCACTCGTTGCCCTGGTTACGCCTGGCGGTCACCATCGGGCTGGAAAGCAGGTAGATCCTTTGCTGCTGCTCCGGTATCTGGCCATACATAACCAGCTGGGTCAGACCCCAGAAAGAGTAAGTGCCACAAAGGAGGCTTCACTTAGAAACTAAAACCAGCAAATTAGCACAAGAATAATAAGGTAATAAAGACAGGAATTAAGAAAAAACATAACAGGTGATATACGACGAGATAACCATGGGACTATTCAGATAACCAGGTTACAACCCGTAAACCAAACAAGGACCGGGGTTGTAACCCTTCGCCTGAACAGAACTGGTCCCCCGATCTTTATTGTTTAAGGCAAGCACAAGTAATCAGGTCATGCCACAATTTATACAGGATCAGGACGAGACAAGCTGGACTAGACTCCATCCAATCAATCACGGCCAAGCAAAGAGCACGGCATGATACTTTAACTAACTAGGGTTATCACAGGCCTAGTTACTAGCAAGATGCAATAAGAATTTCAAGTCCGGTTACTTGTTTGTTACTACTTGAGTTATCCCAGCAAGAAAAGAAAAAGATAGCAGGATATAGCAGACACACTGTAGTAAGATACATGTGTCCAAAGGTACCACACTCGAGGGCTGGCTGGAAGTGCGCTCATCTCGACGGATAGCAACAAATCCTATGTATACATATATATATATATAAGGCCGGGACCAAAGGGGCAACAGGTAACTGGGAAATTCTCTATGAACTATTTGGTCAATCTAGTCATTAACCTAGCCAGATTCAGTATGAATCCCTGACCGTGGTACTCAGGGATCATGCCCTAGACATGATGCAAGATACACAGGACTCGTAGTTTATACAAGTACAATCAATACAAACAACCACGGTGTCCAGGCTAATCATTATTATTATTACTTATCAAGAGTGTGCCACGACGGGCCACTATCAAGCATGTCAGGGTACTTGTCAAGAGTGCACCACTACGGGTCACTGTCGTGTCATGTGTAGCAGGTCAAGTTATCAAGTCAGGAGTGCACCACGGTAGGCCACTATCATGTCATATTCAATTATCATTCCAAACATAATAAATAAATTCTGGATTATCGAGTTCATGACAAAAGACGTAAGGATATAAAATGGACATAAAATATACCATAGGGGTTACAAGACATGGGCAAATAATAGTAAAATAATAGTACACAGGGCTATTGGAGAGTCATGCGGCTCAGGCATATGCGGCCAGAAATGATCTCATGCGGCCGAGGAGTGAGCAGCCCATGCGGCTGGAGGGGACTCGGGTCTAAGGGAATGCATGCGGCTTAGGGAAGTTCAGGGTCATGCAGCGGAGTATCATGCGGCCAGAGGGAAGTAAGCTTCATGCGGCTGACGGGATCAAGTTCCATGCGGCCAGGGAAGGGTAGGGGCATGCGGTCATGAGTTCAAAAGTTCATGCGGCTCGAGATTACTGGATCCCATGTGGCCAATAAAGGAAAGGAACATGCGGCTCGGAAAGGTCAGGGGCATGCGGTCAAGAAGTCGGGTCTTATGCGGTCAAACAGAAAGGGAGGGCCTTATACGGCTCAGAAGGGAGAGTACCCATGCGGCCGAGAGGGTATTGTACATATGCGGCAAGGAGCAATGAATGCATATACGGCTGAAGGAGCAGTGGAGCCTATGCGGCTCGGACGAATCCGGGTCATGCGGTTAAGTATGGCGGGCACATATGCGGCTGCATAGGTAAGAGGGAACATGCGGCTAGATGGCTGAGTCTCATGCGATCGAGTAGGAAGCAGGTCTATGCAGTTGGAAGACTCGTCCATGAAGGTTCATGCGGTCAAGTGCTACCATGCGGTTTAGGGGTTCATACGGTCAGCTTAATTCATGCGGCCAGGGAAATTACTTGCCACATGAAATATTCATGCGGTCAAGTCAAGCACAGTTCATCTTCTCCAAAATTCCGAGAAGAAGAACACCATGAGAGCCAAGTTCTCAAGCTCCATAACTCCATCATCCGGAGCCCAAATCCGAACTTCCATAGGTCAAAATGGGGTAGAACGAAATACTCTACAACATGGAACCATCAAAACATGGAAATAAAAATGCTACAAGATCAAAACCTAAGAAATCCGAAAATAAAGTAAACTTAGATCTACAAGAATCAAGCCATAGAAATTAAAAATGCCAAGTACTAAAGAGTGTTAGAATGCTGCTAAGAAGAGGATGGAACAATAAAATTTGGGTTCCTCCATGAAGCAAGATGCACTTGCCTAGACCTCTTCCTGGTAGGTGGAGAGTTAATGAAGGAGAAGAAGAGAGTAATGAGGAGAGAGAAAGGAGTTGGGGTTAATAAATGGTAGTGGTGGTAGGTAGGGGTTCATGCTAGCCCAAACCAAGCCAAATCAATCCAAGCCCAACCCGAACCAAGCCAGGCCAAACCGAGCCAATACAAGAACCCAAGACTATCTAACTAGGACAAGTCGAATACGGGTCTGAGATACGTACATGTATACAGAATACGTAATACGAACCACGGGCATTACAGTGATCCTAAGCCTTATCATTTCTCATTCATTGATTCAGTGCAACATTTCTTCTAGCATTCCTTTCAACGAGGAACAAACCATATTCATTCATCTTATTGGGATAAATAGTATTTCATTTATTGCTTATAAGAAGACAGGCAACAACAATTCATATCTATTAGCATGGCCACTTCATTTCCCATGTATCATTCATAAGACATCTCATTATTCAAGTGTTTTACTTGTTCCGGCAACGTTAAATATAAGGGACAATGTTATCAATTCATTCTCAGGCATCAAGTGACATTAGCAGTTCAAGCATTATTCAGCAGTTCAATGTTCATGTGTTGTTTATTTTAATATTAAGCGACATAAGCATCTATATTATCCAGCAACTAAAACATGGGAAATTTAGGGACAATTCATGGCATCATATTACTCTATATTATTAGGCATGAAGGAGTAAGGAGGAGGAAGGACAGTTCTACTCACATTATATAAAGGGTCTTCTTATTCCGATTGTACACATTTCCACTAAGCGTAGCTCCACCAGCGAGCCACGTTCCAATACTCATTTCGTCTAGCCAGCTAAGAGAGACTACATCAGTCTCAATTCTTGATTTCCAATACAAGTTACGGTCCAACATTCTGATCGCATCCAACAAGCCATCCCAAATGCCTCGTGTGGAGCGGGGTATTACATAATATACCACTTAGAAAAAGTTTCGTCTTTGAAACTTAAGGGAACAACTCATTCTACTAACTTTACTTAATCACAACAAGTTTCTCATTCAGTTTGAATTCAATATTCATTTCAGCACACCCGGCCATCTCAAAAATATTATCTACTTGTACCACTTAACTCATCAATGATTCAATTCGTCGTTCTCTTTTCCAAAGAATTTGTACTTCTTATTGGTTTACCCACATTTTCTAGCATTGTTATCTTCGTCGCAGCGTACCACTTCGTTTGGATTCATACACATATCTTAAGCGTCTCCAAAACATATACATTCAGCCAAAGTCTATGCTAGTGCGATTTGATAAGCTCTCCCGATAATGGTATCTTGTCGCAGCCTATCACATCGGTTAGATCCATACACATACTTTAGGCGTCCCCAAAATATATGTATTTCAGCCAACTTTTGTGTTATTGCGATTTCAATAAGCCACAGTGCAACGCTCTTTCCTAAATCCGACTTAGCATCCTTTCAATTGACTTATTATTTCTCCACAATCGCTATCTTTCCAGCCATAATACTAAACATCAGGGACAACTCAGATTAGTTATCCAAGCATAATATTTCTAATATTCGGGCCAATGGTCTAACTTAGAGCCAACCATACTAAGAGTTCACAACAACCAATATGCAATTCTATTTCTTTCTGAATCCAACGATATTTATCACCGAGGTAATTCATCTTTTCTATAAGATACAATCCTAAGTCGCCCATTATCGATTTTCTGAGCCAAGGGTACAATTCTATGTGACAGTCAAGGTTAATCCAGCTACCCGACCTTAGATACCGATCCAACATTCCTGTTGTGAGCAGACAATTCTATCTCATGGAACAATTCACCACTCGATACATATAACTCAAGTCTTATCCCACGATTCCAGTTCCCGCTAAGGCTGACATATTACTTCACGAAGGTCAAACATCTCTAAGGTTCATGTTGATGTATATACTTACAACATATACTTTCTTAGGTCATACTCATCACCATCTCTCGTTCAATACCAAAAGGTTATCCTAGGGGTCGCCAACGGTCACCCTATTATTCGATCAAGTCTCTAAGGCTAGCTATATCGACAGCTAAACCTATTCACTTGGTGGCTTCCCTAGAGTGGACGGCTACTAGGGATTATACTAATTTTTTATTCTTAGGCCAACAAGCAACCGTCGGTTCCCAACAACTCTTCCCAAACCTATGGGTATCCACTCAGTCTGAACAAATAATCGTCATTGCCGACTATACCGACAATTGGTTAAGTAGCCCACAGTCGCTAGGGTCAAGTATATCTATCCAGGGTCATCCTCAAGGAGGTAATTCCCACGGAGGCTCATTCTAGACTTATCCAACGATCGACTAAGATCGATCTAGTAACATTACGGTCAAATTCCCAGTCCAATATACAATTCCCAACGATTTAATAATCTATCAAGTAAATTCTCTAATGATCCAATTTCTATCCCAATTCCTTCGTACCCACATGTATCTGTATACCGAGGCTAACTATCCAAGGGTCATCAATTCTGATAGAGTCACAACAACACTATAGAATCTTACTATTCGATTTTTATGACAAGTCATACCACTAAGTCATAAGCCAACAATCTATATCCCAACCGACAGCCGTCTATATCGATATTATCCAACACGTTTTGTGATTCTCAATCCTATTTGTTTTCAGCCATCAAAATCTTGTACGAACATTTCTAAAAATCTCATACCGCAAGGGTCGAGTAGTTCCTTTTATTCAATCCGACAATTCACGTATCAATTAACCATTCTCTATGCAACACAAATATTCAGGATCACTACTTGTTACTTCTATGATCCAGTTAAATTCCTCTGCATACATGCACATTTGCAACGACTATCTATTTCTCCAAGCTCAAACGTAAACTTTACTAATTCTATCCTTCAACGATCAAGATGGGTTAACATTTTATCGAATTTTAGGGTCATAGCACCGATTTCCAATACTCATTCTAGTCACCGACAATATTTCCAAAACTTTCAATTTAGCAACCAACTTAAAATAGTCGCACATGATTTCCTATTCAACCGATTGAATTCAGCATTCAATGTTCTAAGCCGCAATATTCCTTACCCACAATATAATTACCATCCAACCAGTCTAAGTCATTACCAACTGTATAATTTCTAACCAAGACACCTGTTACGATATTCGACAATCTCGCTACCCAGCATAACGTCACCGTCAAGGGACACTCAAATCATCTAGCGATATGGCAAGACTTCCAGCTAAGACTCGACACTACCCAAGGCTTACAGATAGACTCATTGTTATTCGATGGAAAGGGTTATGATACATCTTAATTCTGAAGTGGTAGAGGCAATATACCACTCAAAAATGAAGTCATTCCTTAAATAATACCAACTCAAGTCTATTTCGGACATTCGTGATCTAAATGATCATAACATAAAGCCAACATCTTAGGGTCTCAAATCACAAGCGAACATTCTTAGGGTCTCAAAAGTACTAGCCAACACACATGAGTCAACTCATCAATTATGTTGAACTCATCCATCAATTGCCCCATTCATAATTTCGTTCCAATTTTACATGCAATTCTCAATATCTTACAGCACACATAGCCACATTTCTCTATTCCCACATTCTGAACATTACTCACAAATAGCATACTATGGCATCGAGTCATTATTGGATCATTAGTGTCCAAACCAACAATATTCCAGCATTCACGGGCATCACATTGTATTTAGACTTATTGTATGAAACATACAGCGAGCAGCCAAGAGGGTCAAAGAACTTTCAGACGTGAACAACTCGAAATAACTACAGGAACAACAACAACATAATCGCGGAAGCAATCTTTGATTTAATCACAGAAGCAACGTTGAGTGATCACGGAAGCCACTTTGGTTAATCGTCGATAAAACTTTGATTTGAAATGAATCAAATAAGAGTCCAAGGACGTAAAGCCGTGCTCTGATACCAATTTGTCATGCCCCAATTCTGCAGTCATTTTACTCGCATTTATCTCTTGGAATCGATCGTCCTCGCTTGGGCGTGATGCCATACAAGTCTGGTATCACACTTGTACAAGGCAAAGACGGTATATAATTGATAATCTCTAAATAGGAACACATCACAGCGGCAAAAGATGACCAATTGAAGTCGACAAGGATATGTAACAGTAAGTTGTCTTTATTGATAATTGAAAATAGAGTACAACACTTGCAATAGAATGCAAAGTTTACAACACATCTCACTTTACATTGATAGCCAACTGAACAATTGCCACAAAGCTTACAATTGATGTCAAGACCCGCACTCACTTTTCGGGATACGAGTGCGTGTCCAAGCCCAGCCTACGCTGCGGTATCGGCGGTAGTACGCTGTCTAGCCCGCAATAAATAAAGTTCTCATAAATATTAACTGCTTATTCACAACAACTAAATCAACTTTACAGAATATAGAAATTTTACATTTGAAGAAGAAAGTAAGCTTTTACATTAGGAGAAAACTACCACACAACTAACTAGTCCTCTATGGTTTAGCCTTCGAGTCTGTATCTCCCCCTCGTATGGTACATGTGCAAGAGTAGGCACGTCAACCTCACCAATAACAACGATCCAGTCAGGAAAGGAGCAGAGTACAACCATATTGCAATTAATGTTGTTAGTCCAAAATAAGTTAGAACAAGCGAGAAACAATGATGACAAAGAGCATATAGAGAACTAGCAAGAGGTGAACTAGCAGGATTTGAACTAGCAAGATATAAACTGGTAAGATATGATCTAGCAGGACATGAACTAAATAGAGGAACCATGGAAACAACTATGTGTGTGTGAAATACCTTTTAATACGTGAACGGTTGGGCTAATATGGCACATCATACGATGGCTATCATTCAGTAATTGGTACGGTTAACTCATACGTGGGTGTGTATGACTTAGCTATCATTCGGTAACGGTAATTGGGTTTGTTCACGTATTTACCGAGTATTTCCCCTCCCGACTCTCTACCAATCAATAACGGTCAATAATACACTAAGAAGGATACGATAACTACCATGTCACAATCGAGTCTTACTGGAATATCAAGCAATGACTCAACGGGATATCAAACAAGAGTAAACGTCATAATAAACTAAAACATAAATGCAATACAATACTTGCCTGAATCCTTGCACAAACCGCAGCCACAATCCAAGGATGAGAGGATGCCGATCTATAAGCTGTCAACCTATAACACACATCGTACCACGAACCGTGCACGAAAACCATAAATCAATTCTAATGTTCTAGTTCTAAATAGTGGCTAGTTGGGTTACTAATCTAATAATAACTAATTCTAAAATAATTCATTTTAAAACCTAATTTAACCTAATAATAATCTAAATATAATCTAAACATGCAAGTTTGGCCATCAAAAGTCGTGTTTCTCAATTTTGGAAACCATGGCACGCAAATCGAAACGTACCATTGACTTTTTAGTCAAACGCTATGAACTCTAGATTTTGAAAGTGCACCTTAGTAAATTTCAGCGCCAAGAGTGCGCTGGAATCGACCGTGCCACAAAATCATGCTTTGGTCAAAAGATAACGCCGTTATGGCTAATCGTGACCAAAACGGGGATCAACCGATCAGTTTTGAGTTCACAGAATAAATAAAATACTAGATGAACGAAATAATTTCTGGAAAAAATATATGTCGTAGAGATCTGTGTTAGCTTTCCAAAACTTTAAACTGTTTGTAATTTTGATTTCTGGTTCTCCCGAAATCTCGAAAACACCAAAACGTGTCAAGTTTCGGACAACCGACACTCTACGAATTTTCCAGAAATTTAGGTTCAGAAATTACAAAATTAAATTAGATATTCAGAAACTATACCTCAATACGCTTCCAACAAAAAAAAACGGCACGCAAAAATGAGGTCCGAGTTGACGGCAATCGCCTCGACAAGTCGGAGAATCACCAGGATCAAACTCCAAAAGGAGGAGGCCATAATTAATTAGGGTTTGTGAATATACAATGCATATATATAGGAGAGAGAGGCAGTTACTGTAGCAGCGCCGACAGGTGGGCCCCCCCCCATGGGTGAATTTCTGGGTTATTAATTATTTAATTCAGAAAATTATTTAAAAATTATTTTAAGTCCAAATAAATCAAAATAAATTGCAGAAAAATCCAAAAAAATTCTAGAAAATTCTAGAAAATATTTCCAAGTGTCTAGAATCTAAATAAAATATTTTTAACTCAAAATATCATCATGTGACCTCACAGTAAATTTCCAAAGCCTATAAAATATTATTTCTATAGGTTTTAATTATATAAAAATTCCCAAAAATTCTAAAAAATTTAGAAAAATTCTAAAATATTTTAGAAAATATGTTTAGTCATTTAGAGTGCAAATAAAAATATTTGGTCCCGAAATACCCCCGTATGACCTTACAGTAAATCCTGAAAGTCCTAAAAAAATAAAACCTTAAATATTAAATACCTAAAAATATCCAAAAATTGTAGAAAAATATAAAATAGCTAAATAATACATATATAAGCTATCTAGAGGTCATATGACCTTAATATGGTCATATCCCACCTACAAGCTTTGGCATGACTCACAATGGTCATAAAACTAATCATAAACAAATAAAATTAAAAAAAAATTGGAAAGTGGGCTTACAAATCTACCCACCTTAGAAAAATTTTGTCCTCGAAATTTCAAAAGATACAAATAGGCACAACCAAGAATATCATCAAAATATGACATGACCAATCGATATGAATAAGCACGACAAAGAATATAATCAAAAAAATAATTTAATGAATGATCGAAATTGATCAGGCATATAGAATCAAAATCTAATACGTTTTAGAAATACAGTGGAAGGAAATCAAAATAGGTTTTAAAGATGACAATTTAAAAATAGAAAAATATGAAAGAAATAAAGAACTAGTAGTTGTAGAGAAGGTGGTAACACATCAAATAAATTTGAAAGAAAAAATAATTTAATAGTCGTATGCCAATAAAGGATATAGTCGCTATGATATTCGAAAATCATAAGTATATCCGAAGTCATTTAACCGAGAATCCATGCCTCGCCAGTGTACATCTGGCTGCCGTGAACCCTTGGCTTCATGATCAAATATAATATGTTATCGAACACTTTATCAACTCTATCCAATATTGGCATAGTAAATCAAAAGATCAATAATACAAGTAGGATATAGTTTTCATAATATTCGACAACCTACGCATACTTAAAATTATTTAAACTTAGGGGTCATGCCACGCAGTACGCTGCTGACTACAGTGAACCCGCAGTCTCCATAATTCAAATAAATTGGAACAGTGCACATCTGCCTTACCATTTTATGTCACCAAAAATTATTTTAACTATATCCATAAGAATTTCAAAGGAACTTCAATAAATTCAAATAAGTCGATCATGATAAGAAAATATAAGTATCTGTCCTTGAGTAAAAGTATCAGTTTTGAAAACAAAACGATCATAAAATGAACGAAAATGACTTGAATTAATATATAGATAATTAAACCAAGATTAAAAAATGAAAATAAAATGATAGAAAAATAGTTTTGAAAATAAAATAAGCGTTAGAGAAGGCATTAGATAAAATGGCACAAATGATCTAAATTAGGAATTGAATTCTGTGAAGTCCTAACTTACCAAACGTATATTCTACCCACCTTGGATCCTACCAATATGTCAAAACAAAATAACATATTCTCTTAGAAAAATATTCGATTTATCCATACCGAGACTTCAATAAATCATTAGCTAAATCACATGGCCTATTTAACAATCTTAACTATCCAAGGGTCAAATTGAATAAGGGACTCCTAGTCCTATTCATTCTCATAAAATCAAATCAAACCTAAATATGAATGAGCATCCTAGTCGCAGGCTTGCAGTAGTACGACTAACTTAAGTACAACCACAAGTTCGCAATCTTTTGCAAAAACTGACCTGCATGGGCACCATAAAAACTTGTCACGACCCGTACCCGCTTTTCGGGATACGAGTGTGTGTCCAAGCCCAGCCTACGCTGCGGTATAGGCGGTAGTACGCTGTCTAGCCTGCAATAAATAAAGTCATAAATATTAACTGCTCATTTACAACAACTAAATCAACTTTACAGAATATATAAATTTTACATTTGAAGAAGAATGTAAGCTTTTACATTTGTAGAAAACTACCACACAACTAACTAGTCCGCTATGGTTTAGCCTTCGAGTCTCTATCTCCCCCTCGTATGGTCCATGTGCAAGAGTAGGCACGTCAACCTCACCTATAACAACGATCCAGTCAGGAAAGGAGCAGAGTACAACCATATTGCAATTAATGTTGTTAGTCCAAAATAAGTTAGAACAAGCGAGAAACAATAATGACAAAGAGCATATAGAGAACTAGCAAGAGGTGAACTAGCAGGATATGAACTAGCAAGATATAAACTGGTAAGATATGATCTAGCAGAACAGAAACTAAATAGAGGAACCATAGAAACAACTATGTGTGTGTGAAATACCTTTTAATATGTGAACGACTGGGCTAATACGGCACATCATACGATGGCTATCATTCAGTAATTGGTACGGCTAACTCATACGTGGGTGTGTATGACTTAGCTATCATTCGGTAATAGTAATTGGGTTTGTTCACGTATTTACCGAGTATTCCCCCCCCGACTCTCTAATAATCAATAACGGTCAATAATACACTAAGAAGGATACGATAACTACCATGTCACAATCATGCCTCAATGGAATATTAAGCAATGACTCAACGGGATATCAAACAAGAAAACTATAGAGTAAACGTCATAATAAACTAAAACATAAATACAATACTGTACTTGCCTTTATCCTTGCACAAACCGTATCCACAAGCCAAGGATGAGAGGATGCCGATCTATAAGCTGTCAACCTATAACACACATCGCACCACGAACCGTGCACGAAAACCACAAATCAATTCTAATGTTCTAGTTCAAAATAGTAGCTAGTTGGGTTACTAATCTAGTAATAACTAATTCTGAAATAATTCAATTTAAAACCTAATTTAACCTAATAATAATCTTAATATAATCTAAACATGCAAGTTTGGCCATCAAAAGTCATGTTTCTCAATTTTGGAATCTATGGCACGCAAATCGAGACATACCATTGACTTTTTAGTCAAACGCTATGAACTCTAGATTTTGAAAGTGCACCTTGGTAGATTTCAGCGCCAAGAGTGCGCTGGAATCGACCGTGCCACAAAATCATGCTTTGGTCAAAAGATATCGCCGTTATGGCTAATCGTGACCAAAACGGGGATCAACAGATCAGTTCTGAGTTCACAGAATAAATAAAATAATAGATGAACAAAATAATTTCTGGAAAAAAATATATGTCTTAGAGATCTGTGTTAGCTTTCCGAAACTTCAAACGGTTTGTGATTTCGATTTCTGGTTCTCCCGGAATCTCGAAAACACCAAAACGTGTCAAGTTTCGGACAACCGACACTCTACGAATTTCCAGAAATTTAGGTTCAAAAATTATGAAAATAAATTAGATATTCACAACTATACCTCAATACGCTTCCAACAAAAAAATGACACACGAAAATGAGGTCCGAGTTGACGGCAATCGCCTCGGGAAGTTGGAGAATCACTAGGATCAAACTCCAAAAGGAGGAGGCTATAATTAATTAGGGTTTGTGAATATACAATGCATATATATAGGAGAGAGAGGCGGTTACTGTAGCAGCGCCGACAGGTGGGCCCTCCCATGGGTGAATTTTTGGTTTATTAATTATTTAATTCAGAAAATTATTTTAAAATTATTTTAAGTCCAAATAAATCAAAATAAATTACAGAAAAATCCAAAAAAATTCTAGAAAATTCTAAAAAATATTTCTAAGTGTCTAGAATCTAAATAAAATATTTTTAACACAAAATATCATCGTGTGACCTCACAATAAATTTCCAAAGCCTATAAAATATTATTTCTATAGGTTTTAATTATATAAAAATTCCCAAAAATTCTAAAAAATTCAAAAAAATCTAAAATATTTTAGAAAATATGTTTAGTCATTTAGAGCGCAAATAAAAATATTTGGTCCCAAATACCCCCGTATGACCTTACAGTAAATCCTGAAAGTCCTAAAAAAAATAAAACCTTAAATATTAAATACCTACAAATATCCAAAAATTGTAAAAAAATATAAAATAGCTAAATAATACATATATAAACTATCTAGAGGTCATATAACCTTAATATGGTCATATCCACCTACAAGCTTTGGCATGACTCACAATGGCCATAAAATTAATCATAAACAAATAAAATTAAAAAAAATTAAAAAAATTGGGAAGTGTGCTTACAAATCTACCCACCTTAGAAAAATTTTGTCCTCAAACTTTCAAAAGATACAAATAGGCACAACCAAGAATATCATCAAAATATGACATGACCAATCGATATGAATAAGCACGACAAAGAATATAATCAAAAAAATAATGTAATGAATGATCGAAATTGATCAGGCATATAGAATCAAAATCTAAATACGTTTTAGAAATACAGTAGAAGGAAATCAAAATAGGTTTTAAAGATGATAATTTGAAAATAGAAAAATATAAAAGAAATAAAGAACTAGTAGTTGTAGAGAAGGTGGTAACACGAAATAATGCATCAAATAAATTTGAAAGAAAAAATAATTTAATAGTCGTATGCCAATAAAGGATATAGTCGCTATGATATTCGAAAATCATAAGTATATTCGAAGTCATTTAAATCCATGCCTCGCCAGTGTACATCTGGCTGCCGTGAACCCTTGGTTTCATGATCAAGTATAATATGTTATCGAACAAGGCATAGTAAATCAAAAGATCAATAATACAACTAGGATATAGTTTTCGTAATATTCGACAAGCTACGCATACTTAAAATTATTTAAACATAGGGGTCATGCCACGCCAGTACGCTGCTGACTACAGTGAACCCGCAGTCTTCATAATTTAAATAAATTGGGACAGTGCACATCTGCCTTACCATTTTATGTCACCAAAAATTATTTTAACTATATCCATAAGAATTTCAAAGGAACTTCAATAAATTCAAATAAGTCGATCATGATAAGAAAATATAAGTATCTGTCCTTGAGTAAAAGTATCAGTTTTAAAAACAAAACGATCATAAAATGAACGAAAATGACTTGAATTAATATATAGATAATTAAACCAAGATTAGGAATTGAAAATAAAACGATAGCAAAATAGTTTTAAAAATAAAATAAGGGTTAGAGAAGGCATAAGATAAAATAGCACAAATGATCTAAATTACGAATTGAATTCTGTGAAGTCCTAACTTACCAAACGTATATTCTACCCACCTTGGATCCTAGCAATATGTCAAAACAAAATAACATATTCTCTTAGAAAAATATTCGATTTGTCCATACCGAGACTTCAATAAATCATTAGCTAAATCACATGGCCTATTTAACAATCTTAACTATCCAAGGGTCAAATTGAATAAGGGACTCCTAGTCCTATTTATTCTCATAAAATCAAATCAAACCTAATTATGAATGAGCATCCTAGTCGCAGTAGTACGACTAACTTAAGTACTACCACAAGTTCGTAATATTGTGCAAAAACTGACCTGCATGGGCCACCATAAAAACTTGTCACGACCCGCACCCGCTTTTTGGGATACGAGTGCGTGTCCAAGCCCAGCCTACGCCGCGGTATCGGCGGTAGTACGCTGTCTAGCCCGCAATAAATAAAGTGCTCATAAATATTAACTGCTCATTCACAACAACTAAATCAACTTTACAGAATATATAAATTTTATATTTGAAGAAGAATGTAAGCTTTTACATTTGTAGAAAACTACCACACAACTAACTAGTCCTCTATGGTTTAGCCTTCGAGTCTCTATCTCCCCCTCATATGGTCCATGTGCAAGAGTAGGCACGTCAACCTCACCTATAACAACGATCCAGTCAGGAAAGGAGCAGAGTACAACCATATTGCAATTAATGTTGTTAGTCCAAAATAAGTTAGAACAAGCGAGAAACAATGATAACAAAGAGCATATAGAGAACTAGCAAGAGGTGAACTAGCAGGATATGAACTAGCAAGATATAAACTGGTAAGATATGATCTAGCAGGACAGGAACTAAATAGAGGAACCATATAAACAACTATGTGTGTATGAAATACCTTTTAATACGTGAACGGCTGGGCTAATACGGCACATCATACGATGTCTATCATTCAGTAATTGGTACGGCTAACTCATACGTGGGTGTGTATGACTTAGCTATCATTCGGTAAAGGTAATTGGGTTTGTTCATGTATTTACCGAGTATTTCCCCTCCCGACTCTCTAACAATCAATAACGGGCAAAAATACACTAAGAAGAATATGATAACTACCATGTCACAATCGTGTCTCAATAGAATATTAAGCAATGACTCAACGGGATATTAAACAAGAAAACTATAGAGTAAACGTCATAATGAACTAAAACATAAATACAATACTGTACTTGCCTGAATCCTTGAACAAACCGTAGCCACAAGCCAAGGATGAGAGGATGCTGATCTATAAGCTGTCAACCTATAACACACATCATACCACGAACCGTGCACGAAAACCACAAATCAATTCTAATGTTCTAGTTCTAAATAGTGGCTAGTTGGGTTACTAATCTAATAATAACTAATTCTGAAATAATTCACTTTAAAACCTAATTTAACCTAATAATAATCTGAATATAATCTAAACATGCAAGTTTGGCCATCAAAAGTCGTGTTTTTCAATTTTGGAATCCATGGCACGCAAAACGAGACGTACCATTGACTTTTTAGTCAAACGCTATGAACTCTAGATTTTGAAAGTGCACCTTGGTAGATTTCAGTGCCAAGAGTACGCTGGAATTGACCGTGCAGCAAAATCATGCTTTGGTCAAAAGATAACGTCGTTATGGCTAATCGTGACCAAAACGGGGATCAACCGATCAGTTCTGAGTTCACAGAATAAATAAAATAATAGATTAACGAAATAATTTCTGGAAAAAAATATATGTCGTAGAGATCTGTGTTAGCTTTCCGAAACTTCATATGGTTTATGATTTTGATTTCTGGTTCTCCCGGAATCTCGAAAACACCAAAACGTGTCAAGTTTCGGACAACCGACCCTCTACGAATTTTCTAGAAATTTAGGTTCAGAAATTATGAAAATAAATTATATATTCAGAAACTATACCTCAATACGCTTCCAACAAAAAAAAACGGTACGCGCAAATGAGGTCCGAGTTGACGGCAATCGCCTCGGGAAGTTGGAGAATCACTAGGATCAAACTCCAAAAGGAGGAGGCTATAATTAATTAGGGTTTGTGAATATACAATGCATATATATAGGAGAGAGAGGCGGTTACTGTAGCAGCGCCGACAGGTGGGCCCCCCCATGGGTGAATTTCTGGGTTATTAATTATTTAATTCAGAAAATTATTTAAAAATTATTTTAAGTCTAAATAAATCAAAATAAATTGTAGCAAAATCCAGAAAAATTCTAGAAAATTCTAAAAAATATTTCTAAGTGTCTAGAATCTAAATAAAATATTTTTAACACAAAATATCATCATGTGACTTTATAGTAAATTTCCAAAGCCTATAAAATATTATTTCTATAGGTTTTAATTATATAAAAATTCCCAAAAATTCTAAAAAATTCAAAAAAATTCAAAAATATTTTAGAAAATATGTTTAGTTGTTTAGAGTGCAAATAAAATATTTGGTCCCGAAATACCCCCGTATGACCTTACAGTAAATCCTGAAAGTCCTAAAAAAATAAAACCTTAAATATTAAATACCTACAAATATCCAAAAATTGTAAAAAAATATAAAATAGCTAAATAATACATATATAAGTTATCTAGAGGTCATATGACCTTAATATGGTCATATCCTACCTACAAGCTTTGGCATGACTCACAATGGCCATAAAATTAATCATAAACAAATAGAATTAAAAAAATTAAAAAAATTGGAAGTGGGCTTACAATTGATACTTTGATACATTGGATTACAACTCGATATACCGACTTGGCTTGCAACTCACTGATACAACTGATTACAATGATCCATACATTATACCCTTATAGACCGAAGATATCATCTTTTGAAAGGAGAGCTTTTGCATGCCCAACCAATCTTCGATGCCGCGGGATCGATCGAGCCAATCTTCGTGTACAGAACTTTCCAAGCACGAGCACCTAAAAGGAGTGCCCACAACGTGGGTTAGTGCATCATCTATATATTGGCGAGCAGAATCAACCCACTCGCCTAAACAAACACCAAGTGGTCAATTAAGCAAGCTTTTATTAGAATGATCTTTCTATTTGTGACGTAGCATCAGTTTACAGTTCTTGAGCAGAAACATTGAAGTATGTAAACTTGTTATCTCATTTCTTATGAAAAGGTGTCAATGAAGCATACTTGGTGTTATCAAGTTCTAGTACTGTTTATTTAGAGGCATCATTCAAGCAGTCATTGAGTTAGCCTACATCAAAATTATTATAGTGATTCTCTTAACAAGACAACACTTTAGCATTTTATATTTTACATGTTAGGCAGGTTGACATTTGAAAGGAAATATCACAGCACCATTTTGATTAGCATGTTAAGCAGGCAAGTTGAACCAACATAAATATATTGCATATATCATATTTAAGTAATTTCTTACTGATAGCCGACTCCTCGTTCCTGCATCAAATATAGGTTAGGCAATATACTTACTCTGCTTGCACAAAATATTCATTAGCATGCATCCTGACTACATGACTACTGGTGTTATGCACCATTTTGGACTTGCCATATAGGACTTCAAGGGTATGCGACTCACCATTCACCCGGGTTGCAAGTCCAAAATGAATGTCCCGATACCAATCATGCCACCAAAGCATGTTGCATTTCCTCCTAGGCTGAGTCGGTCCCTAGGGGCCTGGGAACCATTCGAGGAAACAATACCTTGTATACAAGTTGTCCATAACCATGCGAATGTGTGTCCAACTCGATCGTGTTTCGAAGTCACATGGTAAAATATTAAAATAAGTAAAGGCAACATTGTATTATCTTACCTCATCACGTCGTATTCAACGATTTATCGTTTCCATCATTTACCATCATTCCCACTTGGTGATTTCGGCGATCCCAAGCCTTATCATTTCTTATTTATTGATTCATTGCAACATTTCTCCTAGCATTCCTTTCAACAAGAAACAAACCACGTTCATGTATCTCATGGGACATTAGTATTTTATTCATTGCTTATAAGAAGACAGGCAACAACAATTGATATCTATTAGCATGGCTAGTTTATTTCTCATGTATCATTCATAAGGCATCTAATTATTCAAGTGTTTTACTTGTTTCGACAACGTTAAGCACAAGGGACAATGTTATCAATTCATTCTCAGGCATCAAGTGACATTAGCAGTTTAAGCATTATTTAGCAGTTCAATGTTCATGTGTTGTTCATTTCAATATTAAGCGACATAAGCATCTCTATTATCCAGTAACTAAAACATGGGACATTTGGAGACAATTCATGGCATCACATTACTCTATATTATTAGACATGAAGGAGTATGGAGGAGGAAGGACAGTTCCACTCATTATATAAAGGGTCTTCTTATTCTGATCGCACACATTCTCACTAAGCATAGCTCCACCAGCAAGCCACGTTCCAATACCCATTCCATCTAGCCAGCTAAGAGAGATCACTGCATCAGTCTCAATTCTTGATTTCCAATACAAGTTACGGTCCAACGTTCTGATCGCATCCAACAAGCCATCCCAAATGCCTCGTGCGGAGCGGGGCATTATAACCAGTCCACACAGATGGTACACCGATGTGACATTATTTTCTAGACAAAGAATTTAGGCAGTCCCAGACCAACATACCGCTGGTATACTGGATTATACCGTCGGTATACTGGAGCATACCGCTAATATACCGTCAGGATACTTAAGTTTGTAATTTTTCTGATTTTGCTCCAGTTTTTTATTTCTTCTTATTTGTCTTCTTGTATATGCCATGATGTGTTTGCTTATTGATTCCTCCTTATATGCCATAATATATTTTCAACCATTGTTGTCATGCTTTCCCGAATTTATTATACTTTACAGTTTATGCTATGTCTAGTATTTCTTTGTTGTGGCCCGTCGTGGTGCACTATTTTTACATGCCTTATTTGCTTACATGATAGTGGCCCGTCGTAGCATACTCTGGTTACATGTCTTTTTCTGGCTTATATGATAGTGGCCTGTCATGGCGCACCCCCATATATTGGCTCGTCATAGCACACTCCTAGCTTCCAGCTTATTATATTTTCTTGTTGTGGCTTGTTATAGTGTATTTTCTTGTATTTCCTAGTCTTGCATATCATGTACATGATGGATTCTGCGGAATGCCACATCCGGAATCCAGCAAAAAAATATTTATGACTAAACAACTAGCTATACTATTTAGAACCATTGGGAGGAAAGATTTTTCCGGTTACCCGTAAGCCCTTTATTCTGGCCCATATAATAGATTTTGAGCTATCTATTATGATGAGCAAATTTTTAGCACACCGTTGAGTGGGAAAATTTAGTTATACATAGTCTACTATATATACCTCGCCGTAGTGTAGAGCTTACTTTTTAGGATACACATCTCCTATGGTGGTGTATCTGCTATATATCTTTACATCCTTGGCCTGGATAATTTGGATAGTCTACAGGGCTGGTAGCCAGATTGGATTTCTCAAATTGCATATGTTAGTAATTAGGATTGTGATAGCCCTAGTTAGTTAGCGTATCAAGCAGTACTCATTACTTGGCCGTGATTGACGATGGAGTCAAGTCCTATTTTTTCTTATCTTGTATAGCTCTTGTCTTTGCTTTCCTTATTCCGGCGAATAATTAGAGACTATGTTCTGTTCAGGAGAAGGGTTGCAACCTTGGTCCGTTTTTGGTTTATGGGTTGTATGTCGGTTCCGGAATAGTTCCTAAGTTATCTTATCATTTGTGGTTCTATTTAGTTCTCACATGTTATACATGATCCCAGTTACCTTACATGTTTACATGTCTTGATTACTTTACATGCTTATATTTCTCGACTACTTTACATTCTTATATGTCCCGGTTATCTTATATGCATACATATCCAATTTATCTTACATGTTCACATGCTTCCATTTACTTTACATGCCCACCGTTTATATTATGTCAAATGTTGTTTACTTTATGATCCATGTTGCCTTGCTTATTATCTTTTCTATTTTCGAGATGAGTGCATGGTAGTATATGAGTCTCGATCCGCATTTACTTATTTTTGTCTCTATCCATTGTTATGTTAGTTATTGATGATTTTAGTTCATAGTTTGACTTCCTTTGTGGTACTTGCTATTGGAGGTCTAGCCCTACTGGTTTTGTTTGGCCCGATCTTGTAGGTGAGTCGAAGGATCTTTCGTACCTTCCACTCGATGCTGACCACCCGGAGCACCAGGGTGCTTGGGTGGGTGTTCATTCTTTTACCCACTCTTATGTACATTAGTCTTTTGTGGCGTTTAGACACCGCGCACATGTTTAGCTCGTGTTCTGGACCTGACATTTAGCCTACGGGATTAGACATGATTTGTATATATTCTAGACTACAGCCTGAGCTGACCATGTATGACTTACACTCTTTCTAGTTCTTCATTTTGTATTACTAGCTTCATGATCATCAATATATTATAGTTTGTGATGCTTTACTGTCTTATATGCCTGATGATCATACTCTTGTACCATACTTACTGGCTTATGATTAATATATCTAGGATGTGCTTGACCTAGGTTTGATTGTTGGCTTGTAGTAGTAACCCCTATATCTACAGCTTTGATCGTATTTCAGGGTACTAGAGTACTTTGGTATATGTTGCTGGCTTACCCTAGTTGCCAGTATTCTGGTTCTGGTGCGTGATAACATGGAGACTCAATTGAGTGAGACACTAGTGGCATGTGTGTAGTAGGCTCAAAATATTTTAAAATCATATAATGGGTCTAACAGTTTGAGTCGAGATTGGGTCTCTAATTTTTTTTTCCATTGGAAAATAATCGGTAATACGGTAAGGATTATAGTTGGACTTTTTTTACATAAAAGTTGTACAAGAAAAATAAAGTACAAGGGGATATGTTTGAGTGGGACGTGATATGCCTAAATGAAGGTGGACTCATCTATAATGTTGATATGAAATTAGTTTTGAGAAATTGGCTATTGATGTGCTTCTAAAATCAAGGCTACGATAAAGAGTATTTATAGTCAAAATTAAAAGTGGAAACATATTTAATATTAAATAATTCTAGTAAAATAAATTAAAATAATAAAATAAATACCCAAAATTCAAATGGCTTACAACCTATCCATGTTAGAAAATTTTGTCCTCAAAATTAAGGATATCATTATAACTAGAACTATATAAAGTTATAGCAATAAAGATGGTAAAAAAAATTCTTACCGGAATCCTCGAATAAATGCAGATAACTCTCCCACATGGAATCCTCACATTCCAAGGTAGATTCCCCTGGAGAATGATACTTCCATGCAACCCAAACTAGTTTGGTAGTCTGCCCCCTCAATGTCTTCTCACTGGTATCCAATATTCCAACTGGCTGCTCCTCGTATGACAAACTGAGCCCCATTGTGATATCAGGATGGTAAACCCATGACTGGGATTTGTTACATAACTCCTCAACTGTGAGACATGGAACACATCGTTCATTCCCTCAAGAGATGGGGTAATGCAAGACGGTAAGCCACCTCTCCAACACACTCTATAATGTCGAAGGGTTACTAATCTACAGGTAAGGCTTCTAACTTGGCTCTTTAGTCTTTATCTATGACTAGTCAAAGAGATAGGAAAATTCACAATTAATCCATGAACTCTGATAATTCTTTAAGCTCTTTATACTCCTATAAGTCATATAACAAACCTCTTAGCATTATATACTATTCTTACAAGTGTCATAACCATTTTTTACCTACCTGCTGGGTAAAGATCGAGGCTGAGCTAGATAGATGGATAAACCTATTGGTCAACCTTCTAGTCCTAGCCTTCTATAGGTCATTTCAAGGTTAGTCCTACCATGTACAGAGATGATCATCTATTCTAACTTAGATCTTTCTACTCTATCTAATACTCTTAGGTCACATATCATCTTAATATTAACTTTGGATGACAATTTCTCTAGTACTTCTACTATAGTCCCTATCTTAGGCAAAAGGTAGCATGGTTTAGTCTAACGCATGGTTGCTTGTTAGGGTTGGGCCTTATATTGTACTATGTTCTGACTTACACCATGGGAGGGGACATATAGAATTCTACCCACCTTAGCTAATTACCTAGTCCTGTAAGCATGGATTACTATATCCTCCAATTGAAACTTCATACAATAAAGGTTCTAGACAGACTTAGGTCCTGTCATAAGTACCAGGCTTACCAAACCATTCTACCCACAACAAAAGTCTCTAGTCATACTTTCTGAAGTCTACCACAATGGCGGTCCTACTTTTGCTTAGGGAACTATAGCTAATACTAAGGTTTAACTGTATAATCTCTCAAATTGTATATCTAGTTATCAAGAAAATTTATATCTTAATTTCCTAACCAGTCTCTATGGATATGTACCCTCTATCCTGCAATAAAATACAATCCAAAAAAGTGTCAAGCATGAGCATTCATCCTTCCGAAATAGTGAAATACAAGAATTCATGGTAAGGAGTTCAAGAAAGATGAGCAACTTCAAATTTCAAGTTCCAAGGGTGATACATGAAATCAAAAGAAATTTCAAAACAATTATGGATGGAGATCCTAATACATTTTTCTATTATAGGCTCACTCGGTATAGTAAAGTAACCGAGACAATATGCTCTGACCTGCATGGGAAACCACAAAAATATGTAACACTAATGTCCCAAAATACGTATGACTAGGATATGTAACCATGCCAGCTGCATATCAAGTGGACGCCAGCCCAGCTCGAATATGTATAAGCTGTATAGTAATGACCAGCTAACTATATAACTCAATAATATCTCTAAGTCTCAATCTACGGTAATATAGAATGCAAGAATGGATAACATATATCATGGGATGCACCCCATGCTACATTTATCCGAATAGACTCAAAAAAATGGTACGAGTTTATAAATACTATGCTAACATATAGAATGCAAGTAAATGGAAATAAATATGTAATCGAAAAAGATACCTGAATTAGAAATAGCAAGACGATAATGTCCCGCAAACTAACTCCGCTCAGTCAACTACTCAGAGAGATCTCCAGGTCCTCAGGGGACATAGCAAGGTACAAGAAAAAACATGCCAAAGTAATAGTAAAATAAAATACAACTAATGAACGGTGACTACCATAACCAACTAAGTGATGTGCACGTAAGAACACTTTCCGGATATCAAGCTTCAGCCACTGAGGCTCACAACCACCTCAGCAAGGGTATTACCCTAGGCACTGTATTATGGGACCAAGGGCATACGTGTCAAGATTGTCACTAAGGCTTTGCTATAGAGATAATGTTATATGATTCTGGTAAAAACCAAGTCCCGGCAATAGAGACGAGGTTAAACGTGTTAAGGAAGCCAGATATTGTGATAATGTCCTCCCCACGCCATGTTCTAGAACTATCCAGTCGAGTCAAAGTCAAGTAAGTTTCAAGTACAAGTAATAATATTGTATCCTATCACGAAGTCCAAACTACGAATATATCATGTATAACTCTGTATTATGATCGTTTTAGTGTCCTGAGGTGTTAATGCCCTGAGGTCTATCATGTCAATAAAATATAAATGAATAATCGACATGCCTAATATCGCACCTGATATCAATATGTTAACATTGACACCCGAATGTAATTTGGGCACTAAGTATCAACGATTCCTACTTCCGCAATATCTAGAACAAGGACATAAATGAACAATAATAAATAGAAGGTCAACATTGTAAAACCCCTAAAATTTTTATGAATTTTTATAAAATTATTTTAAATTTATAGTATTTTGCTCTAAATTATTAAATACCCTTTTGAATTTATTTATAAGAGTGGTGAATATCAAGAGATAGCCAAAGACTGCCATTCTATATAGTAGTACTTATGTATTTGTGGTACAAAACCTTTGCATAAACCATATTAGAAATGTTTTAGGATTTTGTTATATTATTATTTATTAGCTATTTAAAATTTTGCAGTATTTAAAGGTTGGTGTTTGGATTAATAATTGGGTTTATAATCTTGTTGTAGTTTTACAAGATAATATTTTACCAAATAAGTATTTAAATATTAAAAATATTTTCTAGAGATTTTAGAGACTTATTCTATATTTTATCTAGATATTATAAGTGTATATATATTTATATATAAACAAATAAGAATAAGATTATGAAAAAAAAAGTGTTGCTGACGTCATTCTGACGTCAGCTCTGGGTGCGCCCAACAGCCGAGCATCTGCTCCCAAGCAGATGCGTATACACAGTAGAAAGCAAAAAAAAAGGGGATAACTCAACTTCTCGTGAGATCTTGCTGATCTCACGAGTGGGCCATCCCTATTAAGCCCGAGAACCCTTTGCCAACTGATCGTTATATATAGCAGAGGCTATATAAGGGAGCCGCGCGTGAAACTTCACCCACGAAAACCCTAACCCTGCCGACCCTAGCTCACCCCTGCCTCCACGCACCCCCCTGAACTTCCTGTGCGCTGCCCCGACTCGTCGGAGGCCGGCCGAACAGTGCCCGACTGGCAACAAAGGAAGCAGAGGCGGCAACAGGGGCAGCGACGACCCCATCTTCTTAGCCAAAAATTTCTCACATCGCTCCACCGCTTTGTGAACCAATTGCACAGGTTTGAACACAACCCTAACCCCTTCTAGTCTCTTTAATTAGTTCTGAACAAATTACGTTAGATTGTCCGGGAATCGACGCCAAAATTTGGCAAAAAATTATTTCGAAACGAAACAGGGTACTAGTTGAAGGCACTATTTGGAAGGCCGACTTCTCAAAAACCATTAGATTTTTAGGAAGTTAAATTCAAGGAAGATCTAGACAACATATACACGAATAAATACCATCTTGTATATCATGATTTCATGCAGTGTGTGCGAAGTTATTTAGTTTCAAAAATTTGAAAAAACCTTATTTCAAAAACAAAAGTTTAATAAAAAATCTCCGATACGACATGCGTCCCGCCAAACCGGGCCACGTAGTCGCATGCTATACACATCAAAAGGCGCGTATGGACGTTGCCGACGTGTGGGAACCGACGGAACTCAGTTTCGTCGCGTGTGCGCGACGAAATCAATGCGTATCCGTCGAGATACCCCCGTATCGGCATTTTGCAAACTTATTCCTAACTTCGTGTAGAGTCGTCGAATCGAGACGAAACTTGCGCCAACAGGTCCAAATCGAAATTTTGGTCCTACGTGCCAAGTTTGGTTCGATTCAGAGAAGGTCGAATCGGAACCCCTTTTTGGCGGGCTCGCGACCAACTCAAACGGGCAAATTTGTACACGGCTCATCGGAATCCAAAACTGGACATACCGTTGAGTTCCTATCCTCAAACTGAATCCGTAGACATGTAGTTTGACGACTTTAGAGACCATAGGTACTGGCACGCAT
Source organism: Iris pallida (assembly GCA_029216955.1). Lineage (NCBI taxonomy): Eukaryota > Viridiplantae > Streptophyta > Magnoliopsida > Asparagales > Iridaceae > Iris > Iris pallida. The sequence goes on along the minus strand of JANAVB010037819.1, from coordinate 2,591,319 downwards.
TTCGGTGCAAGACGGGTCCAACGGCGGATATCGTTTTGACCCGAAATTGCAATTTTTGCCCATGTTCCAGAATTGGACTTTTGGACAGGCGTTTCCTAGGCATATCTTTTATTCCAAACTCGTTCGTGATGTTTTTTAGCATCCGGAGCTTCTTGTGGATTTTGACTTTGTACTGACGATTCTGATTGTTGGATTTTGCTGCTTCTCGTACCACCCTCAGGCAAGATACCTTGCCCTATTTACTGTTCATAATTAGATGCACCTTTATGTATTTATTTACTGCATATTTTATTATTTGGTTATAGTTGGATCCATTACTTGCTATTTTTAGTTCACTTTATTTTGCTTTCAATTATTTTTTCCTTCTTGCTTTTTGTTGCATATGGACCTAGTCTTAGAGAACTACCTTCTGTTAGTGACCTTGGGAGGGAGAAGACAGTTAAATTTATGGGCTACCCCAATCCAAAAGCCGTAGTAACTGCGTACTACGGTAGTTGAGTCGCGAGGGTCACTAGCCTTGAGGTATGTGGACTGATGGGTCACGTGGGCCACTAGCCTCGAGTTATGCCGGCTGATAGTATTGGTATTGACGTGTGCGTGTTGAGAGTTGTTATATTGACCTGGGGGAGTCAGCCTTCACCTGCCCATACATCAATATGTCTTCTAAATTGACTACTAGAAAGGTTAGGAGACCTTAGCAAATTTCATAGTCCAATCATGGCATGAAAAATGTCACATCGTAGAATAGTAAGTTACCCCTTGTCCTTGTTTGGTTGTATGGGTAGCCTACTGTTTCGATGATGGGATATTGAGCCGTGTTATGGTTTGGACACTTTTACTTTATCTTTATTTTATGGTGCATATTATTCAGTTCATATGGCATATTCTTTATGTATCTTGTTACGTCCCTCTGAGGACCTGGTTATCTCTCCAGGTGTGCGTGCTTCTGTGATATTACAGGTATTCTAGTTGAGGTCGTGATCTTCTCCATCCCTTCGAAGATGATTGCACTTGGCTAGTCATGTTATATCATCTATTTCTTCTTGTACCTTTTATTTGAGATAGTTGGTAGTGGACTTTGTCTCCACCCAACATATTGTGCAAAGACTTATTACAGTTGATTATTTGATATCTTTTATTCTTCATTTGTGGATGAGATTAGATTACTCTTGGTTTACTGCATTTTATAGCTTATGTGTTCATACGAAGTTTCCATATATTGGAGTATACTTTGTATGTATGCAGCTGGCATGTCTACGTTCCTAGTCCTACGTATTTTGGGACTGGGGCATTACATGTTTTTGTGGTGGCCCATGCAGGTCAAAAAATATTGTTGGGTTACATGAATGTGCCCAACAAGCCTTCTTATAGGAATAGGAATAGTATCTCATCCATGATTATTGCCTCCTTTGACCTCCAAACTTTTCGAACTCTCTCTGATTACCTGTACTGCTTAATATCTAACCCTTCATCATATAAGTCTAATTCATGCTTGGTAGAGGTTAGGACGACGACTCCTTCTAGGTAGACATGTTCCATCATTACTAGCTTAACTCTTATAAGTTGGGTAAAATGCCTCACGATCTAACCCTTCCTTGATCGTAACCATGGCCTCAGACAAGAAGACAGTAGGACGTCTATACGGGCACGAAACCCGAACAAAACTACGATTCTTAAAAGAATAAAATTTTTATTCTTTTATCATTATCTCGCGTGCTTATGTTTCACTAACTTGACCAATGCTGCTATTATAGCCTAGATTTGCAAGCCTATTCATTTTTCGAGCTTGTTCATGACATATATGTTATTGGAGGTACCCCAATAACATTTTGTGTATCAGAACCGGTGTATGATGGTCTGATCAACCTAGTGCACTTGGTTCGCTCTTCATAAATTTTTCTAATGAGATATAGTTAACTTGTCTCCCCAAAAATCTCATTCTGTAACTGCGTTGACAACTCTCCTTCAACTGCTTGACCTGTAACTTGTTTGAATCTATTCTAACGTTATCCTATTTTTCATGCCAGCAGTATGGATCTACGTAGCGGACGCAGCTCTACCTTGGCCCTCACCTCTGAAGATGCGTCTACCCAAGAGGAGCAGAATCCTCCAATGACCCCCGTGACCCCGTATCAGCCAGGACAGCCGCAGACTACCATAACCCCATCAATGGTACAACAGGAAACCCAAGTGCCACCAGTAATCCAAGCTGGACAGGCTACCGAAGTACCACCCACTCAGCAGTATCCACCTCAGTGTGGGCCACAGATGCCTCCCCCACCAGAGGATGGAAACCCTACTACACAGTTCATGTATGCCATGATACATACTCAATGGCAACAAGCTGAACTGATGAGGCAGAGCATGGCGAAAGCACTAACTAGGCCCCCACCTCCACCTCCGACACCGGTACTAGCACCAGCTCTACATCCACATGAGGGCTCTATCAATGACTTCATGGATATGAATCCTAAGCCCTTCAGAGGTACCGAGGAACCCCTAGAGGTCACTGTGTGGCTTATCAACACAGAGAAGCTATTGAGGGCGTCCCAGTTGCCAACAAATGATTGGATGACAGCAGTAGACTTGCTCTTAGAAGATAATGCCCATCATTGGTGGGAAGCCAAAGAAAGACGCTTGGGAGCCAATCAGACTTGGGAAGAGTTCTGTAAACTCTTCAATGAGAGGTTCTTTCCTATCCATGTACGCGATGCACTCTATGATCAGTTCCTACACCTCAAGCAAGGAAATATGACCGTAGACGAGTACGATGCAGAATTCAGTCGATTGAGCAGATTCGGTGAGATACTGATTCCTACTGAGCAGAAAAGGGCCAAGAGATTTCACCAAAGGTTGAAACCAGAGCTCAAGAAGCATACAACGGTGCAGTCTAGAGTTTCACATGCTGTAGTGTTAGAAGAAGATAGAAGCCAGGAACTCCTTGACAAGGAAGTACAACAGGCTCAGAGATGCCATATTCCAACAACTGGGCCAAGTAACCTTATCCAAGGTGGATCAATCAGACGTTCTATGACACAACAACCACCAAGAGCATCACCCTATCCAATTGATGAGCTCCTTACATGTCGCTTCTGTTATAGAATAGGTCATGTCATGAAAGATTGTCATCGCAAATTAGGACAATACATGATTTGTGGCTCCAATCATCACAAGGCCCAAGACTGTACAGAACAACTAAAGGCAGCACAACAGCGGATACAGGGACCCGTAGCACCAAGACCAATAGCAGAGCCCATTCAACCATCACATGGAGGTTATCCTAGAGGATCACACTTAGCTGAGGACCAGAGCATGGGCAAACATTTAGCATGGTGCTGATAGGCACCCATCCTGAGGTAGGAGGTTTAGCAGGTATTACTCTAGTCACACCATTTACTTGTTTTAAACATGGCTTAGCATTAGAACAACACATTCATTAGCTTGGCCAACATACATAGCATAATACTTGTCGTAATATGAATTACTAGTTACCAGTGATAAGACATATGCAGTACCTTCGACACCATTAGAACTCTATTGACTATAGTCTAGCAAACTTATCACAGAGATTATGACTTAGTAGTTAGAGATTTTTGCATGAGGTACCTTATAATTTGATACCCCATCAGTAACTGTCTTGTGCTATAGAAGAGTGAATTATCCAACACCCTCGGTACGCATGTCAACCCGGCATCCCTCACCAACGAGGAAGCATAAAGATGACATGGAGAATCGTTTCACTATTCAAAGAACAACCTTTGACTTGGCACGGTTTCTCCAACCGAGCAAATAACCCCGTAGTTCGCAACATCCACTTCTATCCGCAATACTATGGATACTCCCACCATGACTTTGAAATTTGGAGCACAACATTAGTCTTTTTCTTCCAATAAGTTCCATATACGAGACCTACACGATCCCACCTTCATCTAGGTATATTATGTGCCATACAAACATGCCTCCTTATACTCTATTTTTATGATGCGACTTTCGAGTCAATAAGGGCCAACTATACCCCTTACTGTAATGCCGATGAACTTTTCGATTTCAATTGGAGACCCAATTTCGACTCAAACCTTTCGACCCAATATATGGTTATGATCTACTCGAAGCCACTATGCACATACCACTAGGGTACCACGCAATTGAGACCCCATGTGCTACTTATACACAAAAATCACGGAAGACACATTTTAAGACTTTCAGATCCTATTTAACCAACCCGCACATGTTAGTCATTATGCATTGAAGGTTCGAACATTTACCTATTCCAATTTTATAGCAAGATTCCTGCGCTATTAAAGACCCTCACATCTTTGCCCATGAATTATTCTTCCCCTAAAGTTCATCAACCCCATCTATAGTCACCCGTGTTATGCGAAGACTCCAATCCCACTGTACCAACGCATCCTAGTTATAATCAAATAAGAGGTTTCTACCAGTTTGTTGGAAGCATGGGCCATAGGGAGGCAATGTTAGGTTGTAATAATTTTCTTTTAGTAAGTTATTGACCAAGAACGTTGTGGCAATATCCAAGCATCCCTTAGGATCCTTGATTGTGGACATGAGTGCTAATATTCTCATTTTTCCCTTGGAGTTGAATTTCTAGGAGTCTTGTAACGACGATCTCTTTTACAAGTAGCCAACTTCTATAAGTTGGGTAGAGCCTCAGATAAAGGATACTCAACCTTGTAGAATATGATGGCAATTTGGATCCGGTTATAACCATCATGCCAGCCTTCAAACCGAGGCACATTTGACGTGCCGCCCTTCTCTCGTGTATACTATTGCTACTTCGGTATTAATATTATTTTAATTTCGAGGACAAAATTTTTCTAAATTGGGTAGGATGTAAAACCCCTAAAATTTTTATAAATTTTTATTAAATTATTTTAGATTTATAGTATTTTGCTCTAAATTAATAAATACCCTTTTGAATTTATTTATAAGAGTTGTGAATATCAAGAGATAGCCAGAGACTGCCATTCTATATAGTAGTACTTATGTATTTGTGATACAAAACCTTTGCATAAACCATATTAGAAATGTTTTAGGATTTTGTTATATTATTATTTATTAGCTATTTAAAATTTTGCAGTATTTAAAGGTTGGTGTTTGGATTAATAATTGGGTTTATAATCTTGTTGTAGTTATACAAGATAATATTTTACCAAATAAGTATTTAAATATTAAAAATATTTTCTAGAGATTTTAGAGACTTATTCTATATTTTATCTAGATATTATAAGTGTATATATATTTATATATAAACAAATAAGAATAAGATTATGAAAAAAAAGTGTTGCCGATGTCATGTTGACGTCAGCTCTGGGTGCGCCCAACAGCCGAGCATCTGCTCCCAAGCAGATGCGTATACACAGTAGGAAGCAAAAAAAAGGGGATAACTCAACTTCTCGTGAGATCTTGCTGATCTCACGAGTGGGCCATCCCTATTAAGCCCGAGAACCCTTTGTCAACTGATCGTTATATATAGCAGAGGCTATATAAGGGAGCCGCGCGTGAAACTTCACCCCCGAAAACCCTAACCCTGCCGACCCTAGATCACCCCTGCCTCCACGTACGCCCTGAACTTCCTGTGTGCCGCCCCGACTCGTCGGAGGCCGGCCGAACAGTGCCCGACTGGCAACAAAGGAAGCAGAGGCAGCAACGACCCCATCTTCGTAGCCAAAAATTTCTCACATCGCTCCACCGCTTTGTGAACCAATTGCACAGGTTTGAACACAACCCTAACCCCTTCTAGTCTCTTTAATTAGTTCTGAACGAATCACGTTAGATTGTCCGGGAATCGACACCAAATTTTTTTGAAAAACTGTTACGAAACGAAACAGGGTACTAGTTGAAGGCACTATTTGGAAGGCCGACTTCTCACAAACCATTAGATTTGTAGGAAGTTAAATTCAAGGAAGATCTAGACAACATATACACGAATAAATCCCATCTTGTAGATCATGATTTCATGCAGTGTGTGCGAAGTTATTTAGTTTCAAAAATTTGGAAAAACCTTATTTCAAAAACAAAAGTTTAATGAAAAATCTCCGATACAACGTGCGTCCCGCCAAACCGGGCCACGTAGTCGCGTGCTATACGCATCGAAAGGCGCATATGGATGTTGCCGACGTGTGGGAACTGACGGAACTCAGTTTCTTCGTGTGTGCGCGACGAAATCAATGCGTATCCGTCGAGATACCCCAGTATCGGCGTTTTGCAAACTTATCCCTAACTTCGTGTACAGTCGTCGAATCGAGACGAAACTTGCGCCAACAGGTCTGAATCAAATTCTGGTCCTACATGCCAAGTTTGGTTCGATTCTGAGAAGGTCGAATCGGAACCCCTTTTTGGCTGGCCCGCGACCCACTCAAACGGGCAAATTTGTACACGGCTCAAAACTGGACATACCATTGAGTTTCTGTCCTCAAACTGAATCCGTGGACATGTAGTTCGACGACTTTAGAGACCATAGGTACTGGCACGCATTTTGGTGCAAGACGGGTCCAACGGCAGACATCGTTTTGACCCGAAATTGTGATTTTTCCCATGTTCTAGAATTAGACTTTTGGACAGGCGTTTCCTAGGCATATCTTTTATTCCAAACTCGTTCGTGATATTTTTTTCAGCATCCGGAGCTTCTCGTGGATTTTGAATTTGTACTGACGATTCTGATTGTTGGATTTCGCTGCTTCTCGCACCACCCTCAGGCAAGATACCTTGCCCTATTTACTGTTCATAATTAGATGCACCTTTATTTATTTATTTACTGCATATTTTATTATTTGGTTATAGTTGGATCCATTACTTGCTATTTTTAGTTCACTTTATTTTGCTTTCAGTTATTTTTTCCTTCTTGCTTTTTGTTGCATATGTACCTAGTCTTAGAGAACTACCTTCTATTAGTGACCTTGGAAGGGAGAAGACACTTAAATGTATGGGCTACCCCAATCCAAAAGCCGTAGTAACTGCGTACTACGGTAGTTGAGTCGCGAGGGTCACTAGCCTCGAGCTATGTGGACTGATGGGTCACGTGGGCCGCTAGCCTCGAGTTATGCCGGCTGATAGTATTGGTATTGACGTGTGCGTGTTGAGAGTTGTTACATTGTCCTGGGGGAGTCAGCCTTCACCTGCCCATACATCAATATGTCTTCTAAATTAACTACTAGAAAGCTTAGGAGACCTTAGCAAATTTCATAGTCCAATCATGGCATGAAAAATGTCACATCGTGGAATAGTAAGTTACCCCTTGTCCTTGTTTGGTTGTAGAGGTAGCCTACTGTTTCGATGATGGGATATTGAGCCGTGTTATGGTTTGGACACTTTTACTTTATCTTTATTTTATGGTGCATATTATTCAGTTTATATGGCATGTTCTCTATGTATCTTGTTACGTCCCTCTGAGGACCTGGTTATCTCTCCATGTGTGCGTGCTTCTGTGATATTGCAGGTATTCTAGTTGAGGTCGTGATCTTCTCCATCCCTTCGAAGACGATTGCACTTGGCTAGTCATGTTATATCATCTATTTCTTCTTGTACCTTTTATTTGAGATAGTTGGTAGTGGACTTTGTCTCCACCCAACATATTGTGCAAAGACTTATTACAGTTGATTATTTGATATCTTTTATTCTTCATTTGTGGATGAGATTAGATTACTCTTGGTTTACTGTATTTTACAGCTTATGTGTTCATACGAAGTTTCCATTTATTGGAGTATACTTCGTATGTATGCAGCTGGCATGTCTACGTTCCTAGTCCTACGTATTTTGGGACTGGGGCATTTCAAACATGTACTGAAACTTTGGCAAGGTACACTTATCTGTATTCTCCAAGTATGTGTGTATAACAGTTTGGCTTCAGTGTGTCCAATCAATCCGTCACGAACTCCTAGTACAAAATAACTATCAATCAACTACCATAATAAATCACGTTGTACACCATCCATATTCCTATCATCTATACTCTAAACTAGTTTTTAATATAACTAGTCTAGTCCATAAACTTATTAGATAGTGATAACCTTTATTAGTAATATGCTACTACTATATGTTTATCATAAAAATATATTTAATTGTTCTAGAATAGATGTAAAAATAAATTTTAACTATATTATATTCATAGTATTTACATGAAATTATAGTAACTAGTTGACAAGTTCAACTAGCCGCACAAAGTCGCCAATTTTTGGGTGATTTGGAAATATATAATTAAACAAAATATTAATTAAATATTCTAAAATAATATTTATTTATAAATAATTTTAAGAAATTAAATCATGAGTTTTCATGATTTTAAACAGCAAAAATTTTATGGTAATTGGTTGCACGACAACGAACACAACTACTATGGACTTTCAATAGAATTCAGCGACAAAACGATAAAGATTTGACCATAAATCTATACAAAAATTACAGAACAATTTGTAGACATGAATGAGTGGTTAAAGAGGGATGTTAGGGTGCTCACCAAGGGTCCCAAAGTCATCGTATGGCTTCACAAAGGTGCATGGATAGCAGCTATGTCCAGCAAGATTCAGCCTGGACACCCTGTCGTAAAACTTGTGCCATGGACAAACCGTTGCGATCCACGAGTTGCGGCTTTGAGGGAAGGTAGGGGACACATAGAGATACACATTATAGTTGGTTTGGTCAAAGTTTGATCAATAAAAATAGATGAAATATAGGTACAAATTCAACCAACCTACTGGTTCAGATTTTTCATTACGGCTAAGAAAAACCTCCAAGTTTGGACCTCTACTGACCAAATGATTAGACGAGACTCCTCTGGGACTTGATAGATTTGAAGATGGGTCTCGTTGGGTTATCGTGGTGGTGGTGGTGGTGGAAGGGGTGGAAGGTTGCTGAAGTGGTGGACAACAAGTAGAAGCCGAAACTCAGTCACGGGTGTGAAGCGGTTCGAAAATAGGGTTAGGGATCGGGTTTTTAAAAAATATATGTAAATATATTCAAAGAATAGGGGATGGGCATGGGGTTTACATAGAGAGATGGTTTGGGAGAGTTTAGGATTTGTTTTAGATTTGTTTTGTGTTTAAAAGTGGGAAAAGATTTGATAGGATTTGGAAATTTCTAACTAAGTCCTTCAAAATCTCTATAATGCATATTTGCATTTTCTTAATAGATGGATGCAATTAATTTATAAAAATTAATTAAGAAGGGTCAATTTTAAGCATAGGCAACCTAGGTTAGGCTCAACCTTTACTGTTTGGTTGGTTTTTGGGTCGGTGCAGCTGATTGGAAATAATTGGGTCCCGAATACAAGTAGCACATGGACTCAATTGAGTGGGACACTAGTGGCATGTGTATAATCGGCTCAAAGTAGGTCAAAATTACAAATTAGGTCAAAAAATTTGAGCCGAGATTAGGTCTCCAATTTTCAATTGGAAAATACATCAGTAATAAGATAAAGATTATAGTTGGACTTTTTGACCCGAAAGTTGTACAAGAAAAATAGAGTATAAGGGGACATATTTGAGTGGAACATTATATGCCTAAATGCAGGTGGACTCGTCTAGAATATTGATATGAAATTGGTTTAGAGAAATTGGCTATTGTTGTGCTTCTAAACTCAAAGCTAAGATAAAGAGTATTTATAGTCAAAAGTGAAAGTGGAAACATATTTAATAAATTAAAATAATAAAGTAAATACCCAAAAATTAGAGTACTTATATCATTCATTTTACTCCTTCACATTTTTCTCTTATTCCTCGACCTCAACCCAACCTAGGCAAATACATGTTGCCCAAATGGAGAAACCATGATTTTTGTTTCTTTGATTTTTCCTTACATATTAATATTCTATATTGTGTATTTTCTAAATTTCCTATACCTTTAGTACTTGGAATTTTCAAATTTATTAGATATTTTGGAGTATATCCACTACTAAAATACCCCACTTTATCGACGGAAGTTTAGCGACGGACGGATTCCGTCGCTAATAGCGACCAGTTTCCGACATCTTAGCGACGGATTAGCGACAGACAACATAACATAATTTTTTTCAATTTTAAATGTAAAAATTTGTCGGGTTTTCGTCGCTAAGTCGACGAAAGTTAGCGACGGATTCTTTTTCGTCGCTTATTCGTCGCAAATGTTGGCGGCAAAATCTTTAAAATATTGGCGGGAACTTTAGCGACTAACTGGCGACGGATATATCCGTCGGAAAAACCTTTTAATTGGCGACGGTTTAGCGACTAATTTATTCCGTCGCTATTCCGTCGCTAGGTTCTGTGCCCTAACTTAAATTGAACCGACGGGGGGGGAATTTTTCATTCCCCCCAAAACTCTCTCTCTCTCTCTCGCGGCTCTCTCTCTCTCTCGCGCGCGGCTCTCTCTCTCTCTCTCTCGCGGCTCTCTCTCTCCCTCTCTACCAGGTATCTCTCTCTCTCTCTCTCTCTCTCTCTCTCTCTTTCTCTAATTTTGGGTTTTGGGGCCGGGGGGGGGGGAGTGGGGGGGGGTCGGCTTCGCGGGGGGGTGGAGAGGGCGGGGGGGGGGGGTGGTGAATGGGGTCAGGGGGTCGGGGGTGTGGGGAATGGGGGCAGGGGGTGGGGGGGTGGGGAATGAGGGTCGGGGGGTCGGGGGGGGTGGGGAATGGGGGCAGGGGGGTCGAGGGGTGGGGGGTGGAGAGGGCAGGGGGGTCGGGGGGGTGTTGAATGGGGGCAGGGGGGTCGGGGGGGTGGGTAATGGAGAGGGCAGGAGGGTCGGGGGGGGGGGTGTTGAATGGGGGCAGGGGGGTCGGGGGGAAATTCCCCATTGAATTGTTTCCCTGATTTTGGACAACATGTTAGATTAGATTCCTGTTCACACGAGTATTGATATCGCCGATGCCAATACTCGTAGGAATATATAGTCCGATACCGATTCCGATACCGATACTTTGAACCTTGATTTAAATACATGTTAGTATAGTGTCTTCACATATATGTTAAGAGTATATACATGATTAGCAAGGTAACTAGATACAAGTTATGATACAATGTAAATGCAAGTATACATGTTAGCTAGATAGCTTAGACTTATATTGCAATCTCCTATTCACACGAGTATTGATATCGCCGATACCAATACTCGTAGGAATAGTCCGATACCGATATACATTGTAGAGCTCTGTTTTGCTATTCTGGACATGTTGTGACCTGTGCTGTTCTAAATAGGAGCCAGACACACTCCTGAGACGGGGGAGTATGTATAGTGATGTGGATTCTTACTAACTTATCATGTGAACCCATTTATGGGCCCTTCATTGAACCTTCTCATGTGCAACTTTCAGTCCATTCACAGTTCCCTATATTGTACTCTACATCACCTAGTTCACTTATATCTAACATTCTAACCCTAATCCAAATTTATGAGTATCGGTATCGGGCTATTCTTATGTTTAGTTTGTCTTACGATACAGATTTTCACATCCAAATTGAGGATGAGTCGTTATTTTGTTGATCGTACATGGATGTACAAACGGTAACACGAGAGTAGAATTGGTGTGAGTGACGATTTTCAGGCAGGCGTGGAAGTATTTCTTAATTATGCAATGAGCAAAGCTCAGTACATGGACGGTAACAAAATTAAGTGTCCATGTGTTAAATGTCACAATAGACGTTACGAAGAAGTGGTGACTGTGAGAGATCATTTGACCCGTAAGGGTTTCGTACGTAATTACGGCCTGTGGTCATCGCAAGGTGAACTATATTCGGAAAGACAGGCTGCGGAAGCTGCTACTTATGCTTTTGATGATAATGCTGCAACGGATGTCATCGAAGGCCACGGATGCTCTGTTGATTATGGAGATCTGCAGAACCTTGCACGAGATATGGTGTATGATGCGGCAGGGCCTAATTTTGATCCGGAGGATCCTAATCCCGAGGCGAAGGAGTTCTATGACATGTTTCAGGACGCAGATACTTCTCTATATCCTGGTTGTGAGACTCATTCCGCACTGTCAGTGATGATGCGGTTGTTGAACATAAAGTCTGATTTTAACTTGCCACAAGCTTGCTATAATCGGATCACAGAAGTAATCAAGGAGGTGTTACCGAAGGAATCAAAAGAGCTACCAAAAAACTTCTACAAGTCAAAGATGATGGTCCGACAACTGGGACTGGGGTACGAGAAGATAGATTGTTGTCGCAACGGATGCATGTTGTACTACAAAGAGAATTACGTATCAGAAAGTTGCAGCTTCTGTAATGCGGATCGTTACAAGCCAGTACAGGGAAAAGGAAAGTCGACTAGAAAATGACGTCCTTACAAGTATATGCATTACTTGTCGATCACGAAGCGCTTGCAGAGGATGTATATGTCTCTAAATACAGCAGAACACATGACGTGGCACAGCGAAGAACGCATAAAGGACGAAGGAGAATTGTCACATCCTTCGGATGGAGAGGCGTGGAAACATTTTGATTTGTGTCATCCAGATTTTGCTGCAGAGCCTAGAAATGTACGCCTGGCGCTATGTGCTGATGGCTTCGCCCCTTTCGGACAGTCGGGATCTCAGTACTCATGCTGGCCGGTCATTCTTACCCCTTACAATCTGCCACCATGGATGTGTATGAAGACTCCTTATATGTTTCTGACAGCTATCATACCCGGTCCTAAAAATCCGACGAAGAACATCGATATATATTTACAGCCGTTGGTGGATGAGCTGAAACAGCTGTGGGAGATCGGCGTCACGACCTATGATATTTCCAGGAAACAGAACTTTCAGATGAGAGCTTCACTCATGTGGACAATCAATGATTTTCCAGCATACGGTATGCTGTCGGGATGGAGTACGCACGGCAACATGTCTTGTCCGATATGCATGGAAATAGTAAGGCGTTCCGCCTTAGGCATGGAGGAAAAACTTCTTTCTTTGACTGTCACCATCAATTTCTGCCCGCGACCCATCCTTGGAGAAAGAATAAGGACGCGTTCAGATATGGAAAACAAGAATTTTCTCAACCTCCTGCCAGATTTTCGGGATACGATATTTGGGAAGCTGTAAAGGAATTGTCCACCGCAATGGAAGATCCATCGAACCATCGTGTCGAGGGGTTCGGACAAAGCCACAACTGGACCAAACGGAGTATCTTCTGGGACTTGCCTTATTGGAAAGATAATCTTATAAGGCATAATCTTGATGTCATGCATATCGAAAAGAACGTGTTCGATAATGTCTTCAATACCGTCATGGATATTAAAGGAAAGACGAAGGACAATCCAAAAGCAAGACAAGACATAGCCGAGATATGCAAGCGTCCTCATCTGAACTTGATACAAAGGGGTGCTGGTGGACAATTAAGTAAGCCTATAGCGCCATACACATTGAGCAAGGAAGATAGATTAATAATCTGCAAGTGGATATCTAATTTAAGATTTCCCGACGGCTATGTTTCGAATTTGTCTAGATGCGTTGATCTCAATGAACGCAAGCTAACGGGAATGAAGAGTCACGACTGCCACGTGTTTATGGAAAGATTACTGCCCATTGCTTTGAGAGAGTTGTTGCCTTCTGCTGTATGGGTTCCGTTGGCCGAGCTGTCTACATTCTTCAGGGATATCTGTTCAACTAAGCTGACGGTGCAACATATGGTACAACTTGAGGAGAAGATTGTCTTAACAATCTGCAAGTTAGAGAAAATATTTCCACCGGGCTTTTTCGACAGCATGGAGCATCTACCGATTCATCTAGCATACGAAGCCCGTGTCGGTGCATCTGTTCATTATCGATGGATGTACCCCTTTGAAAGGTAAATAAAAATCGATATAATTTAAGTGAAATTTAAGTGGATTTTACAATTCATTGTTAATTCTCAAGATAATTTGTCTCTTTAGGTACCTACACCATCTAAAGAAGAAAGTTGGCAACAAGGTTCATATAGAGGCTTCGATATGCGAATCATATCTTATCGAGGAGGTGTCAAATTTCTGCTCCATTTATTTCGATACTCATGTCGAGACAAATCGAAATAGACCTCAAAGGAATGAAAAAGATGTTGAGGATGGAGGTATATTCAATTTAAGGGGCAAGCCTATTGGGGCTAGTAAGAAACGGTGGTTGACCGACGATGAGTATGATACCGCTCACCGATATGTCTTGTTAAATTGTGACATACAAGAAGTGAGAGATTTGGAGAAGTAAGTGACTACGCCTCGTTATAATCTCTAATTTGGTGAATTAAGTGACTACACTTATTTTTATTCTCTCTAACAGTGTATTTAGAGGTGAAGTCAAAATGAGGACACCATATATTACAGATGAGGGACTTCAAAGAGAGGTTGATTGTACCTTTCCGTCCTGGTTTCGTAAATACGTAAGTAACTGAGATAATATGTTATGCGGCTACCATTAAAATATATGCAGCTAAAATATTTAAATTATCAACACATGTTTACAGGTTTTATTGCCTGAAACAACACTCATAAATGAGAGCATTCGTTATTTGGCATTGGGACCGAAGAAGCATGCAAAGACTTTGTCAGGCTATGTCGTTAATGGCTTCAAGTTTAAGTCAACTCAGTATGCTATAAATGCCGAATTTCTCAATGACGGCTTCGATACCAAGAATTCTGGTGTTTGCATAAGAGGCACCATCTATGACGACGAGCCGGACTTTGACTATTATGGAGTGCTTCGGGAGATTGTAGATTTACAATATAGTGCCCCATATGATATGCATATTGTGATGTTCAAATGTGAGTGGTTCGATACGAGACCAAATATCGGTTGGAGAATCGATAAACAATTTGGATTCGTCGATATAAATCATCGCAGGAGGTATAGAGGGTCCGACACGTTTGCGATAGCAAGTCAGGCTGTTCAAGTCTACTATACAAGCTACCCAAGGCGTCGTAGAGATCGATTTGACTGGTGGGCAGTATGCAAGATTAAATCTAGAAATACATTCAACGTTGGAGACCCAGCATACCAAGAGGACCAGATCGAGAAGCCCCAATACATGGGACAACAGTCGGATACCATGGACGTGGAAGATGTCGATATACCTCATGCTGAGGAAAATAGAGGGGAGGAAGAGGTTGATATACAAGACTTAGCTGTCAACCAGGGAAGAAAGAGGCGTCTTGTCCCAAGTATTGAGCCTGAAGAAGAAGAAGAAGAAGAAGAAGAAGAAGAGGATGAGGATGAGGATGAGGATGATGATACAGATGAAGTCGACGATGAGGATGATGATATAGATGAAGTCGACGATGAGAATGAGGATGAGAACGATGACGATGACGATGAGGATGAGGACGAGGACGATAACGATGATTAGATTAAATATCGGTATATATTAGAAGCACTTACAACTAACTTAGTGAATTCAGTTTAGACGGACACATTCTTATTTCAGTTTATGTTTTTGTCGTTCGATCATCTACTTATTGTATGATTTTCTTTTTACAGATGGCACTCTTAGTTCTCATTGTCTTGACGGCACTCGCCGCCCTGCTGCTGGTATATATATTTTAGTTCAGTTTTATATTCATTTATACTTCTATATTGTTAATTATATTTATGTGTTCTATTTACAGGTCATGGTCACTACCACTCGTGCTACTGGCAGTGGCCTTGGACGTGATGGTAGTGGTGCTGGTGGTGGCGATACTGGCCGTGGTGGGCGTGGTAGTAGCGGCACTGGCCGTGGACGTGATGGTAGCGGTCGTGGTGGTAGCGGCACTGGCCGTGGACGTGATGGTAGCGGTCGTGGTGGTAGCGGCACTGGCCGTGGACGTGATGGTAGCGGTCGTGGTGGTAGCGGTCGTGGTCGCCTTCCACATTCCCCGGATATAGAGTCCTCCGATCCCGACCTGGAGAGCCCGGCCACAGACTCTTCCCGCCGTCGATCTATCTCTGCGCATGGACCTTCATCTTCATCGAGGCCTGAGACTCCATCCGCTAGCGGATCCGTTCTGCCCCCGGATGCACCAGCGGGTACACCATCAGTTACTGCAGGGTGGGCTCCGGAGTACCCCCGGATTCAGCTTCATCCTGCTACCGGTGAGTACATCCGCGGACCCGCGAATCCTCCGACGCCTCCAGAGAGGCCGATAGGCGAGAACCGACGAGAGCTATGGCCCGCGGGTGATACGTAAGTAAATTTAAGTTAATTTATTAAATTTGTTTCATTTATTCAAGTTACTAATCCATTCTTTGCTTCTTTGTAGGTTTTTCCCGTATGATGCTGCCCGGATACTCGGGCAAATTATCCGGGAAAACTACCATGGCCCCTACCTCAATTTTTCTGAGGTGCCTCAGAACATGCAGTTCGTCTGGCTCAAGGAGATGAAGGTATATATATATCTTTTGGTTAATTATTAATTATTCTTTAATCTACTAATTTTTTAATTACGTGATAATTTAATTTGTATGTCAGACGACGTTCTGGTGGCCCCCCCATCGCGAGGAGTTGATTCGCAAGGCCTACAAAGCCGCCGCCGGGAAGAAGATACGGGATGCGGTGTACGACGTTCGTACGGCGCATTCGAGGAAGAAGTGGCTCCGGGAGGAGTACTACGAGTAGATGTTGGATAAGATGAATACTGCTCAGTACAGGGAGAAATCAGAGAAAGCGAAGGCGAGCAGACAGGCCGCTGGTCTGCATACGGGAGGTTCAAGGCCCCACGCAGCGACGCGTGCAGATTTGGTAAGATACCGCAAATTCATTTCACTATTAAATTCGGTACTATTAATATACGTTGTTAATTAAATTCGACGTATATTTCGTATGCAGGCACAACGGGCGGTAAAGGAGGGGAGAGAGCCGGAGTCGGTCACCGCCTACGATGTATTCCTGCATACACACAAGAGGCGGGCAGACGGGAGCTTCGTCGACGCGAGGGCCCAGGCGACTGATGTAAGTAATTACGTTTATGAGATTTATATTAGAAATATAATTATTGTTAACTTAATTAGGTGAACGTAGGATTCAAATTATAACTTAGGGAAACATAGGATTTATATTATAACTTAGAAAAACTTATAGTATAAACACATTCATTGGATAGGCTGCATATCGTGAGGCCCTTAGTCAGATTGAGCCCCCTGCCGAGGTTGTCGGCGAAACGACGCCCACCCAGACGCCCTCTTCTATGGCCGCTCGCTACGACGACGTGTTCGTAGAGTCTGTCGGCGGCTTTAATAAAGGGCGCGTCTACGACGTAGGTTCCCTGGCGGCGTCGTTGCAGGGTGCGACTCCGAGATATCCACCGCCCCTGCCTCCTCCCGCGCCCCCGTCGGACGATATGAGGACGCAGCTTGCGACTCTCACCTCCGATATGTCGGAAATGCGGAGTCTAATGTCGGATGTGCTGGAGCGCCTTCCGCGTCCTTCTTCTGCTCCCGGTCCAGATCCGTCTGCTCCCGGTCCGTCTAGTGCGGTTGCCGGTCCTTCCGACCCTGGACGTTATTCATTTGACCGTTCTGCCGAGGTCCGCCTGGTACCGGATACTGCGCTCATTGGGCTCATGGACTTGATGTCGTCAGAGCAGCTCCGCACGCTTCCAGAGCATGTGTTGTCCCAGGTGCCGGCGTACATGGTGGAAGAGTACATCCGTAGAGCCGAACGACGACGCGATCCATCTCAATGATATTTGTACTATTTTTGGATATTTGTACTGTTTTTGGATTTTGAATTCTGGATATTTTGGAAGCGTACATGAATGTTTGGATATTATGAATTTGTGTATTTGTGTTTGGATATTTGTACATAGATGTTTGGATATTTCTGTTTGATATTGGATATTATGAATTTGGATATTTGGATATTTGTTGATCGTACATGGATGTTTGGATATTGGATATTATGAATATGTGTAATATTTACGAAAAGGAATATGTTTCTGTAATTTTTTTTTATTAATGTTGCATTTAGCGACGGACTAGCGACTAATTAGCGACGGATATATCTTTTTAGCGACCGATGAGCGACTTACTAGCGACGGAAAATCCGTCGCTAACTGGGTTATATAAATATTTGCAGTTACCGACGGACGAGCGACGGACAATCCGTCGCTAACTGGTTGAAATAAATTTGCAGGTAGCGACGAAATAAATTTGCAGCTAGCGACCAACTAGCGACGGAACTTCCGTCGCTAACTGGGTACAATTAATATTAGCGACGGAATGTCGACTACCTAGCGACGGCAAATCCGTCGACATGGTTCTGGAAATATGGTAGGTTTCCAGAGACTTAGCGACGGATAATGGGTCGCTAATCCGTCGCTAATCTGTCGAGGATGACGACGGACTAGCGACGGCTTAGCGACCCATTATCCGTCGACATGGTTCTGGAATTATGGAAGCTTTCCAGAACCATGTCGACGGATTTGCCGTCGCTAATCCGTCGCTATAACGTCGAGGTTAACGACGGGATGGCGACGGAATAGCGACCGATTTTGCGTATCAGGAACCTCTCTGATACGCTTTTACCGACCTATTTACGACGGCTTAGCGACGGATATTTTAATATTATATGCCATGTAAACCGACGGGAACAAGTCGCTAATCCGTCGCTAATCCGTTGAAAGGCAACCGTCGGTAATCAGTCGCTAGTTCGTCGGTTAATCATTTGTCCGACGGCTTAGCGACGGACAAATTTTAGCGACGACGTATTTCCCGACGGCCATTTTCATCAAATATCCGTCGCTATTCCGTCGGTAATTTATGTTACCGACGGATGAGCGACGGATGTGGCCGTCGCTAAAGTTGGTTATTTTGGTAGTGATCTCAGTTTCAAAATTAGGGTTTTATGGAAGTTCATGGGAATGATCTCTTAACACTTAGTATTTATGAAACTAATTCTTCCATGTTGTAGAGAATTCAATTTCGTACGGTTTTGGCTTTTGAATCAGTGGATTTCGAGTTATATTAAAGGTTTTATGGCCAAGACAATTTATGAGAAATTCATATTCTTCTGACCTGCTATGTTCGGGAAGATGAACAGTTCCTCGCACATATTTATGTTATGTGCGAGAATGTTATGCGGCATAAGGGTGATACGGCTAAAAATTTGTATGCGCATAGTAATTCTGTATAGTATTTTCTGCATAGTATGTGCATAGTGATTTTGCATAGTCTACATAGTATTTTCTGTATTTACGCATAGTATTTTTGTATAGTGTGCGTATAGTGTTTTTTGTATAGTGTGTGTATAGTATTTCTACATAGTATATGCATAATACTTCTGCATAGTATATGTATAGTATTTTCTGCATAATGTGCGCATAGCATTTTCTGCATAGTATGTATAGTATTTCTGCATAGTGCCACATAGTATTTTTGCATAGTGCACACAAAGTATTTCTGTATAGTACGGGCATAGTATTATTGCATTGTGTGAACATTGTATTTTTGTATAGTGGAGCAAAGTATTTTCGCATAGTGTCTTTTTTCCTATTTTGATATTTCTTTAACTATTTGGATTCCTTACCATAATGTAATGAGTTTGTATAGTTAGTATAGTGCTTTAATCCGCACGATGTATTATGATGGCTGGTTGGTTTGATGAAGCCATGTTGGACTTGGGAATATGCGAAGGATCGCTCAGAAGGCTATGCAATCGTGGCGGAAATCATTTTATAAAAGTGAGTAGTATTGAATCCTTCGAAGATCCTTTAGCTTCACGCTTAATAAAATGGACTGTATGATGTGTTTATTGTTGATTTGTGAAGTATTATCTTGCATGGAACCTAGAAAGATAATGAAAGATAATTAATCGCATGACCCAAAAACGGTTGTGAATCATTTTATTTATATGTGTGCTTGCTTTTGTTGCAATAAAATACATGAAAAGTAAAGCAAAAGTCCTAAATACTTGGGCGGCAAGAATATCGAGTCTCAAATCAATGAACGTATGGTAACACAGATGTTAAGTCCTAAGAATTGGGCGGTGAGTACATTGAGTTTCGATTGGAATGATGTATGGTATCAGAGAGGTAGAATGATTAAGTCCCTAGTTTGGGCAAATAAGTCCCTGGATTGGACAGTTGGTATTTGTGAGCTCAGCTCAAGGCACTGGTGGCTAAATAGAAGAGAATGGTGGCTTATTTATTTAGTTTTCCTTATCATGAGTTATATGTTTTCTTCATAGACAAGTTGCATATACTTGCATGGTCATGGACAACTTGTGTACATGGTAGTTCCTCGAACGGTACTCCGGAGCCACAGACCCGATTCGTCCTAGGGGAAACAAAGGATGGTGTCGACGTACTGACATTGGGATTGCGGGACTTTCAGTGGGGCTTGCTACCTTGCACTGAAAGGGCGTCGAAATCCTATGGTGCTGAAGTAGTAGCACGGTGATTCGGAAACCTCTCATGGGCTCGCAACCCAACTGAAGTTAGTCGTTTACCATTTTAAGTCCAAGATGGCGTGTCGCCAGTGACCTTTATATATATAAATCAAGTGCTAATGATGTCTTATGCAGGTAGAGTAAGTTATTACTTAATTACAGGAAAGGATGTCGGCTGTTGGTACGAATCACCTGAACGGTGACAATTATGATATTATTTCTAACAATGTCATATGCAGGCAGAGTAAGTACTATAAATGCACAAGGATGGCTAGGCGACCGTTGGTAAGAATCACCAAAAGGTGACAACATATATGCTTTACATTATGCTAGCTATGATAATATACATGCTTTACTTCTGTCTGATATGAACTGCTAATCGACCCTAAGGCAACGAGAAAGACCACTTATAATAATATTCCTATACCATGATTACTTAGCATTGTCTTCTTGGGTTAGTCGGGCCAGTACCGCTCGCTAGTACATAGATGAATGTACTGACCCACGTTTGTGGGCATCATTACAAGTGCTCATGCATGGAAAAACCGTTTGATCAATGCTTGGCATTGTAGCGCGCCAGTCCCAAAAGTACGTATAGGACTAGGATACGTATACATGCCAGCTATGCATCGAGAGGACTCCAGCCCAGCTTGAATACGTATAAGTTGTCTGGTTGTTCTAGAATCTACTGCATCTCAATCCATATAATGATAATAAACATCATGAATGAACAATATGGTTCATGGTCTGCAACCCACTAGCATACATGTCCGAATAGACTCGAAAGGAAAATGTGTCTATTAAAGTAGGCTAATAAGTAGAATATATTAAGATAAGAATATGTAGCACGAGAGAATAATAAATTGAAACCATGCACAAACGAAACCTGAATCCTGCACACACATATCATAACCATCCATCAATTCTACCAGCTCAGCTATAACCTGGAGAGATAACCAGGTCCTCAGGGGACTAGCAAGACACATAATATACATGCCTACTATACAGTAAATAACATGCAGAAAGAAGTAGAGAATGTAAAATAGGCAATGATCAATAAGACATCTCAATATCATAACGCCATGGGATGCTCCCGACCTCAAGACGAAAGATAAGTCTCTACTACCGTAATGTCGTGGGACACTCCCGGTCCTAGAGACGGGATAATAGGTCTATAAGAAGTCTTTAACACTGTAATGCTATTGGACACTCCCAGTCCTAGAGATATCAGGGCTAATGTCTAATCAATCAATCATGACTACAGGTCAAGTCATGCTCAAGGGCGAAGGTAGAAGACTAGTCAAATCGTCACAAGACTCACATGGAACAAAAGTGGCATAAGATGACTAAATAAGAAACATACACATAAAGAGAAAGAAAGTAGTATAAACATGAATGACAGATAATAAAATAGAACTGAAAAAAGATAACAATATAGAATATTCATGTAAATACTGTAAAGTTCGGCAATGTGTACTTGTCTGGTGTAGCACGCCAAACCACAATTACTAACTAATCAATGAGTCACCAAAAGTCCAACTCTTGCAAACGACTCTGGATGCTGAAACAGACTTTGCCAACATTCCCAAAATAAGCAAAATAGCTAGGATAGCCTACCCATAAGTCTAATTCTGGACACGGGCAAAACGATAATTTCGGATCAAAACGGTATCCGCCGTTGGACCCACTTTGCACCAAAAAATGTGTCAGAGTTTATGGTCTCTAAAGTTGTCAAACTATATGTCTACGGATTCATTTTGAAGAGACGAACCCAACGATATATCCAAAGTTGGATTTCGGTGGACCATGCACAAATTCGTCCGTTGAGTCGGATCGTAGGGCCCGTAAAACGGTGATCCGGTCAACTGTCTCAGAATCAGACCAAACTTGGCATACATGACCAGACAAATGATATGGTCCTGTTGGCGCAAATTACGTCTCGATTTGGCGAACATGCACAAAGTAATTGTAAAATTTCAGAAACGCCGATACGAAAAATTTTGACGGATAAACATTAAATTCGTCGTGCACACGCAACCAATTTAAATTTCGTCAAAGCCCACACGTCCGCTAAGTCGATACGCACCTTTCCATGCTCTCGGTTCACGACCACAATGCTCGGTTTGACGGAACGTACGTCGTATCGAGGATTTTGATTGAAATTATGTTTTTCTAAAATTATTTTTTTCTTGATTTTCAAAGATGAATAACTTCTCACATACTTGATTAATGGGAAATATAAAAGGGGATTTAATTCTGTTTAGGTTGACTAAAATATGGTTCAGGCGATTTTCCAAAATAGTCAATGGATCGACGAATATTTGCCTTCCAAAATTGGGTCGGGAACTTAATATTCTGTTCGTTTTGGACAGTTATTCGCCAATGTTTGCATTGATTTTATGGTCGATCTAGTGCGGCTAAAACAAACTAATTAAAGGAGGTTAAAGTCGTATAGGTTGTCAACGTACCCGAAAAGACAGTTTGCAAAATACTCGACAACGCGTCGAGGAAATGGGCCACGAAGTTACCCACCTTGCCGACTACTGCTGGCGTTGTTGTTACCACTGTTGTGCTGTACACGCGCCTGGCCGACGCTGCCACGGCCGACAGTGTCACGACCCTCACCCGCTTTTTCGGATAAGAGATGTGTCCAAGCCAGCCTACGTCGTAGAGTCGGCGGTAGAACGCTGTCAAGCCCGCAAGAAATAAATGCTCAAAATCATAAAATATAATATTTGCTGCTCATTCACATTTCTAAGTTTATTACAACATTAACAAGATTTATATTTAAAGGAAAATACAAAGTTCTTACAATTAATAAAATGACAACTAGTTCCAATATCTAGGTCGGCCTCAGCATACCCATGTCTTTCCAGTGCTAAGAGTGATCGCGGCTAAACCTGAAAAATGTTGGTTTTCAGTCAGGAATGGAACAAGTACATAAACCAACGGCAATGAGAAACACAATAGAATTAACAAGACATAAAATAGCATATGAGATATGAAAACTGGAAAGTACTGATGACATGGAACGATGGAGAAGCAAAGGAAAAATAAAAAAGACATCTACCTATGTGGTGTAAAATATTCGTTTCGACATGTGAACGGCTAGGGGGTAAATCCGGCACTCTGTACGTGTCGTGTGCAGCTGCTATTATTCAAGAATAGACTCATGGGATAGTTCTGGGTAGTCAACATGTCTACTAAGATATTTCTCCTTCCGACGACTCTGTGTGACGAGCATGTCAACAAGCAGCAAGATATATGTATAGACATGAAATGAAAAGACTACTATGAATCGAAAGCAATCAGAAAGTGCACGTGCCTGGGGTCCTTAGCTGGAGAAACTAATAATACTATACCACTCAATGAGCCACAATCAGTCAACACATGCAGAAGTCTACAGATGCTGAAATAAACAGTACCAACGTTCTCAGAATAGTCAAATTATCTAGGATTGCCTGTCCTTAAGTCCGATTCTGGACACAGAGGCAAAACGATAATTTCGGGCAAAAATGATGTCCGCCGTTGGACCCGCTTTGCACCGAAAAGCATGCCAGAGTCAATGGTCTCTAAGTCGTCAAACTAATGTCAACAGGTCCAGTTTTTCAATACGCGAACCATATGTCCAAAGTGGATTTCGGCGGACCGTGCACAAAATTGCCCGTTGAGTCGGACCGTGGGGCCCGTAAAACGGCGTTTCGATTCAACTGTCTCAGAATTAGACCAAACTTGGCATACAGGACCAGAAAATGATACGGTCCTGTTGGCGCAAGTTTCGTCTCGATTTGATGAGCGTGCACAAAGTAATAGGGAAACTTGCACAGAGGCCGATACGGTGAATTTTGACGGATACGCATCAAATTCGTCGTGCACACACGACCAATTTGAGTTCCGTCAAAGCCCACACGACCACGAAGCCGTTATGCACCTTTCGATGCTTTAGTTCGCGAACAAGTCGCCCAGTTGTCGGGACGTACGTGGTATCGGAGTGAGTGATTCTAGATTTTTAGACAGTTTTAAAATAGGTTTTTCTCGATCTTTACCCATGTTTTCTTCGTCTCATGTTAACGATATACGAACTACAACTGGGTTTTGATCGTGTATAGGTGTCGATGACTGACATAAATTGGTTCAGAGGAACTGTCAATAGGTTGGCCGAAATCAGCCTTCCAAGTCGGGGTTTGGACTGAGTTAAGGCTCTGTTTAGGCTGCTTTTTCGTCGACTTTGCATCGATTTCTCTTCGAAACTGGATTAATTCGCTATGAACTACTTAGAAGGGTTCCTAGATGGTTATATGGGTTGTCTATAAGATTTACGAAATCAAGACGTCGAGTATACACGAAGGAAAAAAACGAATTCTATACCTCGGTGTACCGCTGCTGTTGACTCCGTTTAGCTACGCTTTTCGGCGAACTCCGCCGCGCACGGCGCAGCGCTGGTGGCGAATGGCCGCCTGGAGGTTGGGGTGGGCTGGCAGCGAGTTTATGTTTGGCACGACTAGGGTTTGTGCCGTGCTTCTTCCTTCTCTCGATTCCTATTCGTATGTATGTGCTGTTATCAGCTGCTGGGTCGGGTTCTTCACATGGGGATAGGAAGGAGCCGGGTGGGTTATTTTAAGTTTAGGTTTGCTGTGCTGCCCAACCGAGGGCTCGGGTTTTTTGCTACAGTTGTGGAGAGTTCAGGTGTTGGGCCGGGCTTAGCTTGAGCCCGAGCTCAGCTTGGCTGGCTCATGGGCTGCTTGCATCTTCTATATTAAATATATATATATATATTATATATATATATATATATATATATATATATATACACAGAGAGAGAGAGGATGAGGGAGGTGAGGTGCCACCTATGGAGGGTGTCTACTTGTCACCCCCTCATGCTATCATCATGCACCATGTGCTTGATGATAGCATGGGGTGACAAGTAGACCCCACCCATGAGGTGCCACCCTACCTCCCTTATCTATATATATATATATATATATATATATATATATATATATATATATATAAGAATATATAATATATATATATATATATATTATTTTAATTCTATATATATTATATATATATATTTATATTCTTAGTATATATTATATATATATATTATATATTTATATATATATTTTTTATTATATATTTTATTATATATATATATCTTATATATAGATAATATATATATATATATATCTATATATATATATTAAAAAAAAAAAAAAAAAAAAATATCTATATATAGATATATATATATATATATATTCACACACATATAATAAAAATATCTATATACAACATCTATAAATATATATATCTATATAGATCTATATCTATATATATATTATATATATTATATATATATATATATATATATATATATAATATATATATATATAAAAAATATATATATATATATATATATATATATATATATATGTTTTTTTTGTTTTTTGTTTTTATATATATATATATATATAATATATATATATATATATATGCACACATCATATAATAATAATATCTAGACACACATCTATACTCCTATTATATACACACATCTATACTCCTATATATATATATATATATAATATATATTATATATATATATATATATATCCTTTATCCTTTTTCTCATATATATTTATGCTATATACCATAAAAGTATTTGTAATTTATTTTTTTGTTTTATATATATACACAACTATTCATATGTATTTATAATTTATACATATATGAAAAATACCCATATACCATACAATATGTATATATTATTTTATATAAACGAGTCTATCAAAATAAGCTACCAATACACTGTATATATATATATATATATATATATAATATATATATTATATATATATATATATATATAGATTATATATTATCACAAGTCGACTTAATAATAATAATACTAACAGTATATTTAAATGGGATGAACAAGCTTATTAATTCTTCACACAATAACCTTAATAACAATAAAAATAAATAATAACAATTGCCCCGATGGGTGATCTTTACCAACACTCTTGGGTCAAAAATTATTCCAATATGGGAAAGCACCATAATAATAAAATATAAATTTGTATCTCTATTTTCATAGTTGGAACATTTCTCAAATTCTAAAATATATAAGAACATTTGTAAACCCATAAAATAAATAATAATAATAAATTTTTTTAAAATTTTTGGGAAGGGTGCTACAAATCTACCCACCTTAAAAATAATTTCGTCCTCAAAATTTAAATCATAAACATGCCAAAAATTGAAACATAAAAATTTAAAAAAGAATAAAACCACTATTACCAACTCTTCAAATTTAATTTCTCAGAAATATTTATCTTCTCCTAGCCATTTCGTAACTACGAATCATCGAAGACTTCTACCCACCTTTGGTCGTACTACCCACTTCAAACACCTGACGTCATAACTTGTAATCCTCCAGCTAATTACAAAAAGTAACTACCGACAGATATCTATAGCATAAGGCATCTACAATCTTCTCCTATCTATCAGGCAACCCAAAATCTAGCAAACAACAAATTTATAAGTAGAAGAAATAGTAATAAGTTCTAGTAAGCTTGACATTCACTGCTCCGAAATAGAAAGGACAAAAAGTTAAGGAAGAGTAATCGAGAGCAATTATGAAGTTTCGGAGGTAGAGCGTATCCAATTACACAGATAGAAAAATGTTTATAAACCATTGACTTATTTGCTAGATGAGCTACTCTAGTCCAGTCACCTGCTAAATCGAAGAATACTTGTTTCTTAGAGGGCTTGCAATCCATGAAATACAAAAAAAATTTGTTCTCGAAGTTCTAAACAACATTCCAAATATTCGAGAAATCAAGATTGTGATCTTTTTCATGGTTATTTAAACACATGAGCAAAGAATATGAATGCAATACAAGATCATATCGCGACCAGGTGGATGGGATAAAGGTTACGAATGGATTCACATTCTAAGGAGTGGAGATTACATAATAGATAAAGGGCCGATTTCAAATAGTTCAGTTCTTAATCCAATATGGTGGTATGCATGGATGGGTGTTACGGGTCTTAATGGGTTCCCTAATTGGATCAAATCGTGGTTGGATGAACCTTGTATTTAATCTATATGGACTGGACAAAATTCCAATGACAAACTATTCTGCTAGGTTAGGCACCCTAGAATAGGTTTCCACCAAAGTGGTTGTACTAGTTGCTAGTCAGGTTGGTTAGCTAGGTTCATAAGGCCCAAAATGCGCCTTTCGTAACTTTTGTGTTTAGGTAGCACATGAGGCCTCTATCGAGTGGCACACTAGTGTTATGTGCGTAGTGGGCTTCGAGTAGGTTACAACTAATATTGGGCCGAATGAATTGAGTCAAGGTTGAGGCTCAGTGGGAGTCGGGAACTATACCGGTATTATGGTAAAGGTTATAATAGTCCTTTTTTTAACATGAAAGTCGTACCCCAAAAATAAGTACAAGGGGAGGGTTTGAGTGGGACATGATATACCTAGATAAAGGTGGACTCGTCTAGATCTTGCATATGAAGTTTATTGGAAGGTAACAGCCGGTCTCGTTCTCTGAATATTAATGGCACGCCGGGAATACAAAATGATCTATGGAAAGTGGGAGTCCAAGGGCACTAATCATCATCCTAATGGAAGTGTTCTAATCATCGGTAATCCTAGTATATCCTAAAAATTTTAGAAGGCTTACAGTCTACCCACCTTAGAAGCTAGGACAGGATTTTAGGAATAATGAAACTAGAAGAATTTCAATTTAGCTTGAGGGTCGAGAGGAGAACAAGTAACTCAAGGCAAGGTTCTAGTCACATGGCTGGCGATGGTAGCTACACTTGTATATACAACTATTATAGCCATGGGGATACTAATTATCTATCAATTACGAGCTTTCGTCTTTCCAATCAGTGAAAGACAAAAACAATAAAGAGTTCAAGAGATGTCACTGAATACAATTACGTGATTCAAGGCGAATGTATAATACAAGAGAAATTGTCAAAGCAGTCACGGATGCGTATCCTAGAGACATCTACATCTCAATTTACGCAGGATAATTAAATAAAAAAGTGAACCAAATGCATCATGGTTGATCAGACCGTAATACACTCATTCTGATTAGACAATATGTTAGGCGGGCGTCCCCAATAAACACATGTCTCGAATCTAGCTCGATAAAAGGGCAAGCTTGCAAAACTAGGCTGTAATAGCAGCGTTGGTCAGATAGTCAAATACAAGTACGCGAGATTTTTGAAAGGGGCACAATAGTTCGAGTTTTGTGAGAGTCAAAGCCTTACTGGTGTTCTTGCTTGTACAGATCTACTATCCTCTATCCATAAGGCCTTGGTTGACTAATGGGTTATGGACTTCTGAATTCTATATTCTTGAAACCTATTAGTGTCAGTCAATTACCTCGTCATGGATCACAAGGACCACGGAAGGCCGGTGGGAGACATGCTACCGAACTCAAAACTTCTACTAGTTTGGCTTTGGGTCTTATGGGACATACAGGGCATTTTTTGTTCTCTATGTACCTAAACTTGTAATTACATCTAAAGTCATTTCATCGAGAATTATACCTCATGTGTACTCTGACTGTGGTAACCCTTGGTTCCGTGATTCAGATGTGATAAGCTATCAGGTATATACTCTATATTGACACAAGGGTATCTAAGATCTAAGAGGTCACGAGAACATAGTTTTAGCAATGTTCCATAGACTATGATTCTTCGGAATAATTTCCATTCTGTGGGTTGTGCCTTGCCAGTGCGCTACTGGCTGCAGTAAACCCACACTCTCCACGCTTAGGGAATTGGCGACAGTGCGCTACTATCTAGTCATCGCAGTCATTTAATTACTCTAACTATATTCCTAAGGACTTCAAGGAGCTGCTAGAGTTTCAGCTAGTGATTATGATAGAGCGTAACATCTACCTATGAGTCTCAATCCTTAAAGTAAAAAGGTTGACCGAGGAGAAAAACTGAAGATAGGGAAAATAAGAACATCCTAACATTATCTCATATATATTTCAAATGCTTGAGAAAAAACTTTAAATCAATCTACCTCGAGATTCGTATATGAATAGCAAAATCAAAAATTATAAACCAGTTTCCTTATCAAATAGAAATTAAAACAGGCAGTTCTAACTTATGACGGATTTATATCTAAGAGAGCAAAAGAAAATTAAACAGTTATCAAATTAAAGCCTTAATTCTATGTAAGCCTAACATACCAAGTGAATAGTATCCACATGGGGTCATATCGTCATATCAACAGTAATATTGTATTTATAGATATCTAGCAAAGTTTCTAAATTACATGGCCTATCTAATAACCTTAACTACCCAACGATCAATTTGAACAAGGGACTCCTAGTCCTAGTTATTCTCCTAAATTATTTTATCCTAATTGTGAATGAGCATTTCCTGGGCGTAGGCTCGCAATGGTACGACTAACTTAAGTACCATCACGAGTTCGTAATCTTTTGCAAAAACTGACCGCATGGGCCACTACAAAAATTCGACACGCACCCCGCTTTTTCGGATAACGACGTGTCCAAGCCAGCCTAAGCCGCAGAGTCGGCGGTAGAACGTTGTCAAGCCCACAAGAAATAAATGCTCAAAATCACAAATATAATATTTGCTGCTCATTCACATTCTAAGTTATTACAACATTTATAAAATTTATATTAAAGGAAATACAAAGTTCTCACAATTAATGAAAATGAACAACTAGTTCCACTATCTAGGTCGGCCTCAGCATACCCATGTCTTTCCAGTGCTAAGAGTGAGCGGGGCTAAACCTGAAAATGTTGGTTTCCAGTCAGGAATGGCACAAGTACAACACCGACGGCAATACGAAAACATAATAGAATTAACAAGACATGAAAATAACATATGGATATGAAACTAGAAATACTGATGACATGGCACGGTGGAGAAGTAAAAAGAAAAAATAAAAATGACATCTACCTATGTGGTGTGAATATCTGTTTTGACATGTTGAACGGCTAGGGGTAAATTTCGCACCCTGCACGTGTCGTGTGCAGCTGTATTATTCAAGAATAGACTATGGGATAGTTCTGGGTAGTCCACATGTCTACTAAGATATTTCCCTTCCGACTACTCCGTGTGACGAATGTGTCAACAAGCAGAAGATATATGTATAGACATGAAATGAAAAGACTATATGAATCAAAGCAATCAGAAAGGCACTTGTCTGGGGTCCTTAGCTAGAGACACCAATAATACTATACCACTTAATGAGCCACAATCAGTCAACACATTGCAGAGTCTCTAGATGCTAAAATAACAGTACCAACATTCTTAAATAGTCATTATCTAGGATTGCATGTTCTTAAGTCCATTCTGGATACAGGAGCAAACAATAATTTCGGGCAAAAACGATGTCCGTCGTTGGACCGCTTTGCACCGAAAAGCGTGCTAGAGTTATGGTCCTAAAAGTCATCAAACTACTTGTCAAAGGTCCAATTTTTCGATACGAATCTAACTGTATGTCCAAAGTTGGATTTCGGCGGGCCGTGCACAAATCGCCCGTTGAGTCGGACCGTAGGGCCCACAAAACGGCGTTTCCGATTCAACTGTCTCAGAATTGGACCAAACTTGGCAACAGGACCAGAAAAATTATACGGTCCTGTTGGCGCAAGTTTTGTCTCGATCTGACGAGCGGGCACAAAGTAATTGGAAAACTTGCACAGAGGCCGATACGGTGAATTTTGACGGATACGCATCAATTTGTCGCGCACCCGCGACCAATTTAGTTCCGTCAAAGCCCACGACCAAGAAGCCGTTATGCACCTTTCGATGCTTTCGGTTCGCGGCCAAGTTGCCCGATTTGTAGGGATACATGTGGTATCAGAGTGATTTCTAGATTTTTAGACAGTTTTAAAATAGGTTTTCTCGATCTTTATCCACTGTTTTCTTCGCATCATGTTACGAATATACGAACTACAAGGGATTTCGATCGTGTATAGGTTGTCGATGATTGA
>JANAVB010037819.1:2491577-2559999 GCA_029216955.1 Iris pallida | reverse complement strand
TGGACATCAATCGTGGTTGGATGAACCTTGTATTTTAATCTATATGGACTGGACAAAATTCCAATGACAAACTATTCTGCTAGGTTAGGGCACCCTAGAATAGGTTTCCACCAAATGGTTGTACTAGTTGCTAGTCAGGTTGTTAGCTAGTTCATAGGCCCAAAATGCGCCTTTCGTAACTTTTGTGTTTAGTAGCACATGAGGCCTCTATCGAGTGGCACACTATGTTATGTGCGTAGTGGGCTTCGAGTAGTTACAACTATATATTGGGCCGAATGAATTGAGTCAAGGTTGAGGCTCTAGTGGGAGTCGGGAACTATACCGGTATTATGGTAAAGGTTATAACTAGTCCTTTTTTTTAACATGAAAGTCGTACCCCAAAAATAGAGTACAAGGGGACGGGTTTGAGTGGGACATGATATCCTAGATAAAGGTGGACTCGTCTAGATCTTGCATATGAAGTTTATTGGAAGGTAACAGCCGGTCTCGTTCTCTGAATATTAATGGCACGCCCGGGAATACAAAATGATCTAAATGGAAAGTGGGAGTCCAAGGGCACTAATCATCATCCTATGGAAGTTTTTCTAATCACTCGGTAATCCTAGTATATCCTAAAAATTTTAGAAGGCTTACAGTCTACCCACCTTAGAAGCTAGGACAGGATTTTAGGAATAATGAAACTATAAAATTTCAATAGTAGCTTGAGGGTCGAGAGGAGAACAAGTAACTCAAGGCAAGGTTCTAGTCACATGGCTGGCCGATGGTAGCTACACTTGTATATACAACTATTAAGCCATGGGGATACTATGTATCTATCTATCAATTACGAGCTTTCGTCTTTCCAATCAGTGAAAGACAAAAACAATAAAGAGTTCAAGAGAGTCACTGAATACATTACGTGATTCAAGGCGAATGTATAATACAAGAGAAATTGTCAAAGCAGTCACGGATGCGTATCCTAGAGACATCTACATCTCAATTTACGCAGGATAATTAAATAAAAAGTGAACCAAATGCATCATCTGGTTGATCACCGTAATACACTCATTCTGATTAGACAATATGTTAGCGGGCGTCCCCAATAAACACATGTCTCGAATCTAGCTCGTAAAAGGGCAAGCTTGCAAAACTAGGCTGTAATAGCAGCGTTGGTCAGATAGTCAAAATACAAGTACGCGAGATTTTTGAAAGGGCACCAATAGTTCGAGTTTTGTGAGAGTCAAGCCTTACCTGGTGTTCTTGCTTGTACAGTCTCCTACTATCCTCTATCCATAAGGCCTTGGTTGACTAATGGGTTATGGACTTCTGAATTCTATATTCTTGATAACCTATTAGTGTCAGTCAATTACCTCGTCAATGGATCACAAGACCACGGAAGGCCAGGTGGGACATGCTACCGAACTCACAAAACTTCTACTAGTTTGGCTTTGGGTCTTATGGGACATACAGGGCATTTTTTGTTCTCTATAGTACCTAAACTTGTAATTACATCTAAAGTCATTTCATCGAGAATTATACCTCACCTGTGTACTCTGACTGTGGTAACCCTTGGTTCCGTGATTCAGATGTGATAAGCTATCAGGTATTCTACTCTATATTGACACAAGGGTATCTAAGATCTAAAGGTCAACGAGAACATAGTGTTAGCAATGTTCCATAGACTATGATTCTTCGGAATAATTTCATTCTGTGGGTTGTGCCTTGCCAGTGCGTACTGGCTGCAGTAAACCCACACTCTCCACGCTTAGGGAATTGGCGACAGTGCGCTACTATCTAGTCATCTCGCAGTCATTTAATTACTCTAACTATATTCCTAAGGACTTCAAGCTGCTAGAGTTTTCAAGCTAGTTGATTATGATAGAGCGTAAACATCTACCTATGAGTCTCAATCCTTAAAGTAAAAAGGTTGACCGAGGAGAATAACTGAAGATAGGGAAAATAAGAACATCCTAACATTTATCTCATATATTTCAAATGCTGAGAAAAAACTTTAAATCAATCTACCTCGAGATTCGTAATGAATAGCAAAATCAAAAATTATAAACCATTCCTTACATCAAATAAAATTAAAACAGGCAGTTCTAACTTATGACGTATGTTTATATCTAATAGAGCAAAAGAAATTAACAGTTTATCAAAATTAAGCCTTAATTCTATGTAAGCCTAACATACCAAGTGAATAGTATCCACATGGGGTCATATCGTCATATCTCAAAGTAATATTGTATTTAGATATTCTAGCAAGCTTTCTAAATTACATGGCCTATCTAATAACCTTAACTACCCAACGATCAATTTGAACAAGGGACTCCTAGTCCTAGTTTTCTCCTAAATTATTTTAATCTAATTGTAATGAGCATTTCCTGGGCGTAGCTCGCAATGGTACGACTAACTTAAGTACCATCACGAGTTCGTAATCTTTTGCAAAAACTGACCCATGGGCCACTACAAAAATTGTCACGACCCGCACCCGCTTTTTCGGATACGAGACGTGTCCAGCCAGCCTAAGCCGCAGAGTCGGCGGTAGAACGTTGTCAAGCCACAAGAAATAAATGCTCAAAATCACAAAAATAATATTTGCTGCTCATTCACATTTAAGTTTATTACAATTTATAAAATTTAATTTAAAGGAAATACAAAGTTTCTCACAATTAATGAAAATGACAACTAGTTCCACTATCTAGGTCGCCTCAGCATACCCATGTCTTTCCAGTGCTAGAGTGATCGGGGCTAAACCTGAAAAATGTTGGTTTCCAGTCAGGAATGGCACAAGTACACAACCGACGGCAATACGAAAACATAATAAATTACAACATGAAAATAACATATGAGTATGAAACTAGAAAATATGATGACATGGCACGGTGGAGAGTAAAGAAAATAAAAATGACATCTACCTATGTGGTGTGAATATCTGTTTTGACATGTGAACGGCTAGGGGGTAAATTTCGCACCCTGCACTGTGTCGTGTGCAGCTGTTATTATTCAAGAATAGACTCATGGGATAGTTCTGGGTAGTCCACATGTCTACTAAGATATTTTCCCTTCCGACTACTCCGTGTGACGAATGTGTCAACAAGCAGCAAGATTATGTATAGACATGAAATGAAAAGACTACTATGATCAA
This sequence comes from Iris pallida, assembly GCA_029216955.1. Lineage (NCBI taxonomy): Eukaryota > Viridiplantae > Streptophyta > Magnoliopsida > Asparagales > Iridaceae > Iris > Iris pallida. The sequence continues at coordinate 2,556,872 of JANAVB010037819.1, read as the reverse complement.
AGCAATCAGAAAGTGCACTTGTCTGGGGTCCTTAGCTAGAGACACCAATAATACTATACCACTTAATGAGCCACAATCATCACACATGCAGAAGTCTCTAGATGCTAAAATAAACAGTACCAACATTCTTAGAATAGTCAAATTATCTAGGATTGCATGTTCTTAAGTCCTTCTGGATACAGGAGCAAAACAATAATTTCGGGCAAAACGATGTCCGTCGTTGGACCCGCTTTGCACCGAAAAGCGTGCTAGAGTTATGGTCTCTAAAGTCATCAAACTACTGTCAACAGGTCCATTTTTCGATACGAAGCTAACTGTATGTCCAAAGTTGGATTTCGGCGGGCCTGCACAAATCGCCCGTTGAGTCGGACCGTAGGGCCCACAAAACGGCGTTCCGATTCAACTGTCTCAGAATGGACCAAACTTGGCATACAGACCAGAAAAATTATACGGTCCTGTTGGCGCAAGTTTTGTCTCGATCTGACGAGCGTGCACAAGTAATTGGAAAACTTGCACAGAGGCCGATACGTGAATTTTGACGGATACGCATCAAATTTGTCGCGCACACCGACCATTTGAGTTCCGTCAAAGCCCACACGACCAAGAAGCCGTTATGCACCTTTCGATGCTTTCGGTTCGCGGCCAAGTTGCCCGATTTGTAGGGATACATGTGGTATCAGAGTGATTTCTAGATTTTTAGACAGTTTTAAAATAGGTTTTTTCCGATCTTTATCCACTGTTCTTCGCATCATGTTAACGAATATACGAACTACAACTGGGATTTCGATCGTGTATAGGTTGTCGATGATTGACATAAACTAGTTCTGAGGAACTGTCAGTAGGTTGCCGAATCAGCCTTCCAAGTCGGGGTTTGGGCTGAGTTAAGGCTCTATTTTATGCTGGATTTCATCGACCTTGCGTCGATTTCTCTCGAATCTGGATAGATTCACAACGAACTACTTGGAAGGGTTCCTAGATGGTTTATGGGTTGTCCATACGATTTTACGAAATCGAAGACAGGAGTATACACGAAGAATTAAATAACGAATTCGATACCTCGGTGTACCGCTGCTGTTGACTCCGTTCTGCCGTGCGATTTTTCGGCGAACTCCGCCGCGCACGACGGCGGCACTGGTGGCGCATGGCCGCCTGGATGTCGGGGTGGGGTGGCAGCAAGTTGATGGTTACCGCGGCTAGGGTTTGTTGCCGCTGCTTCTTTCTTTTTCTCTCGATTCCAATTCGTATGTATGTGCTGTTATCAGCAGCTGGGTCGGGTTCTTCACGTGGGGATAGGAAGGAGCTAGGGTGGGTTATTTTAAGTTTGGGTTTGCTGCTGCTGCCACAACCGAGGCTCGGGTTTTGCTACAGTTGTGGAGTTCAGGTGTTGGGCCGGGCTGGCTTGAGCCCGAGCTCAGCTGGGCTGGCTCATGGGCTGCTTGCATCTTCTATATTAATATTTATATAATTATATATATATATATATATATATATATATATATATACACACACACTATACCTATATATACGTATACAATATAAATACTTATATTATATTTATATATATTATATATATAATTATATATTAATATATATATGTATATAGTATACCTATATAAATACTTATATATAATTATAATATATATAATATATATTATATATATATATATTATATATATATATATATATATATATATATATAAATATATATATAATATATATAATATAGATATATATATATATATAAAAATATATATATATATATATATATATTTTTTATATATATATATATAAAAAAATAATAATATATATATATAATAATATATATATATATCTATATATATATATATATATATATATATATATAATATATCTAAAATAATATCTATATACAACCTCTATATTCCTATATATTTATATATAATTATTTTTTTTCTCATATATATTTATGCATAAATACGATAAAATTATTTATATTTATTTTCTTTTGTTTTATATAATATATACTACTATTCACATGTATATTTATACATATGATAAATACCCTATACCATACAATATGCATATTATATTTATATAAACAAGTCTATCAAATAGCTACCAACACCATGTGTGTGTGTGTGTGTATATATATATTATATATATATATAATATCTATATATATATATATATATATCACAAGTCGACTTAATAGTAATAATAATTAATACTAACAATAATATTTAAATGGGATGAACAAGCTATTAATTCTTCACACAATAACCTTAATAACATAAATAAAATATAATAATTGTCCCGATGGGTGATCTTTACCACACACCCCTGGGTCAAAAATTGTTCCAATATGGGAAAGCACCATTAACATAAATATAAATTTGTATCTCTATTTCATATTGGAAACTATTTCTCAAATTCTAAAATAATATTAAGAACATTTGTAAACCATAATAAATAATAATAATAAAATATTTCAAAATTTTTGGGAAGGGAGCTACAGGCAGCCACCGCGGCAGGGCACACGCAGGGTCGGAGAGGTCGGGCGGCACTAGGGTTGCTTTTAGGGTTTAATTGGTGTCGACTCCCTTCTCCCCTCTCCTCGGTTTGTGTGTGTGTGTATATATATTATATATATATATAGACACACACCACACACACAACACAGGTCAAGGCTTTTTCTGATGGGGTCGGGTTTGAGTTGGATGAACAGTACTTATACTGTTCATCCAGGGAAATCCTTTCTTTATTATGTTTTTTCTATAAACTTTTCTATATAATGATATAGATATATGTATATATATATATATATATTATATCTATAGAGTATATATATATATTATATATAGATAATAATAATATATATATATATTAATATCATTATAGAAAAGTATATATATATATATATATATATATATAGATATATATAATATAATATATTATATAAATATATATATCTAATATCCTTATTAGAAAAGTATATATATATGATATATATAATATATAATAGTATATATTTTGTGTATAATTAGAATATATATTATAGATATATAATATAATATTATATAGATATATATATCTAATATATATACTAATATATAATAATATATCTATATAGTATTTGTAATATATATATAGATATATATATATATATATATATATATATATATATATAATATATATATAAATAGATATATATATATATATATATATATATTAATAGCATTATATAGAAAATTATATCATAGATATATATTTGTGTATATATATATATATATATATATATATATATATAAAATATATATATATATATTAGATTATATAGAGATATATATCTATATATATATATATATAATATTATATATATATATATATATCATATCATTCTAAAAATTATATATATACTCTCATACTCTTTAATACAAGTAAAATTTAAAAAAGCATTTCTATTTATTGATTAAATAATTTGTACAACTTTACCTACCCGCTACATCTCATGTAGCAGTTTTCTGCTACTATTTGTGGACACATGAATATATATCTATATATATATATATATATATTAGAATATATGACATGTAATAAATAACAAATTAATAATAAGTAATTTTTATAATAATAAAATATTAATAATAGTAATGATACAATTACAATAAGCAATAATAAGAGTAGTATTGGTGACACGTTATACTCCTAGGTTACTTGGTCCATAGAAACTGTGTAAGTATTCTATAATTGCCCTATAAATATTATTAATACTTATATTATACTTATAACAATTATTTAGAGAAAATTTGCAAATCTCTAAAATAAAACACGAAACATATGCATGTGCATAAATATCTCTACATGGACGTCTTTTGCACAAAACATCCCTACATGGGTTTGGGCTTGGTTCAAATCCAGTCTGGGCTAGTTTGGTACGACCGAATTTTCTAAAAGTCGTAATATTAATAAATAACTAATTAAATTTCTTATAGAGGTCATCTTTCAACTTGGCCTGGTTTTTCTAGTTAGAACACACAAATGGCTCGGCCTTCCTTACCCTGGCTAATACACTAGTCAAAGCACACAAGTATACTTTTCGTGCCAAAATTTCTAGTCGACTTGTATCCCTAACTCAACCATGGCTAAGGTCATCAATAATAATAACTAATTAAATAAAAAAATACTTACTAAATTCCAAAAAATTTATTTAAGTCAATTAAATAAATAAAATAAAAAGTCCATAAATTCATGGTGTTACATCCTATCCACCTTAAAAGAATTTCGTCCTCAAAATTAAAATAAAGCTTACTAATGAAGAACCATGCCTAACTAACTAGAAATGCTCAAGGGATTCATTAGGTCACTACGGTGTTTCCTAATGTCTCAAATAATAACCAATCCTAAACCATTTAGTTTTGCAACACCCCTATTGTAAGGCTTTAGATGGTTATCTCTAGTGGCTCTTCTTAGTAATGGCGGTCTTGCAACTGTCATGTTGAAGGCTTATCCTTCTAATCATATTATCATTACGATTTCTATAAGTCACCATTTTTTGGAGCAAGCTAAGTCATACTTATCATTCTGTCTAACCCTAACTATACAACTGGTAGGACATAATAATAAACGGGTTGGATTAGCCTATGCTTGTGTTCTTCTTGTTGTGGGTCCATCTCTACTCTAAGACTATCACTCTATTTTCTTGATCGAGTGACTACCATAAGTATGTAACCTAGTATGATCATATTATTATTCTGTACTGAGGACGTCTACCCATCTTTGGTCATACTACCCCATTAAACACATGATGCCCTAAAATTATATAAACCTTCCACCCTAGTTGCAAAAATCCATACCACTAAATATCTATGGCATATGGCATCTCTAATTCCCTCATATCTACCAAACAATCAAATACAATAAGCAAACTAATTATGCAATATAACTTAAAGAATTTATGATTAATTTATAAAGCACGATCATTTGTCACTCCGAAATAGGAAGGGACGAGAACCAATGATACGAGAAAGTGAGGGAAGAGTAGTCGAAAGTAAATATGAAGTTCAAGGGCGGTAGAAATTTTTAAAAAAATTGTCAAGGAAGTTGTGGATTGAGATTCCTAAGGGTTCAGTCATATTCGCAGGCCCGTTTGGTACAGTAACGTATTCGAACGGCTAACTCGACCTGCATGGGCTACCAAAAAAATATGTAACGCCCTAGTCCAAAAAGTACGTATAGGACTAGGATATGTATACATGCCAGCTACGCTTCGAGAGGACTCCAGCTCAGCTCGAATATGTATAAGTTGTCTGGATGTTCTAGAATCTACTGCATCTTAATCCACATAATGATAATAAACATCACGAATGAACAATATGGTTCGTGGTTTGCAGTCCACTAGCATACATGTCCGAATAAACTCGAAAGGAAATATGAGTCTAATAAAGTAGGCTAATAAGCAGAATATACTAAGATAAGAATATGCAGTACGAGAGAATAATAAATGAAACCATGCACAAACAATACATGAATCTTGCAAACGTAAATCATAACCATCCATCAATTCTACCAGCTCGGCAATAACAGGGAAAGATAACCATGTCCTCATGGGATTAGCAGGACATATAATATACATGCCTATTGTACAGTAAATAACATGCAGAAAGAAGTTAAGAAATGTAAAATAGGCAAAATAGGCAATGATCAATAAGACGTCTCAATATCGTAACGCCATGGGACGCTCCCGACCTCAAGACAAAAGATAAGTCTCTACTACCGTAATGCCACAGGACACTCCCGGTCCTAGAGACGGGATAATAGGTCTATAAGAAGTCTCAAACACCGTAACGCAATTGGACACTCCCAGCCTAGAGATGGAATAACAAGTCTATAAGGTGTCTCTATACCATAATGTCATGGGACACTCTCGGTCCTAGAGACGGGATAACAAGTCGATAAGAAGTCTCTAACACCGTAACGCCATTGGACGCTCCCAGTCCTAGAGATATCAGGGCTAATGTCTAATCAATCAATCATGACTACAGGTCAAGTCAAGCTCAAGGGCGAAGGTAGAAGACTAGTCAAAATCGTCACAAGACTTACATGGAACAACAGTGGCATAAGATGACTAAATAAGAAATGTGCACGTAAAGAGAAAGAAAGTAGAATAAACATGAATGATAGATAATAAAATAGAACTAAAAAGAGATAACAATACATAATATGCATGTAAATACTATAATATTCGGCAATGTGTACTTGTCTAGTGTAGCGCGTCGAACCACAATAACTAACCAATCAATGAGTCACCAAAAGTCCAACTCCTGCAAACGACTTCGGATGCTGAAATAGACATTGACAATATTCCCGGAATAAGAAAAATAGCTAGGATAGTCTATCCATAAGTCCAATTCTGGACACAGGAGCAAAACGATAATTTTGGGTTAAAATGGTGTCCGCCGTTGGACCCGCTTTGCACCGAAAAGTGTGCCAGAGTCTATGATCTCTACAGTCGTCAAACTATATGTCTACGAATTTGTTTTGATGAGATGAACCCAATGGTATATCCAAAGTTGGATTCCAGTGGACCGTGCACAAATTCGCCCGTTGAGTCGGATCGTAGGGCCCGCAAAACGGTGATCCGGTCAACTATCTCAGAACCGGACCAAACTTGGCAGACAGGACTAGAAAATGATACGATCTAGTTGGCGCAAGTTTCATCTCGATTTGACGACCGTGCACAAAGTAATTGGCAAAATTTAAAAAGGTCAATTCGATAAATTTCGACAGATACACATCAAATTCGTCGTGCACACGCAACCAATTTGAATTCCGTCAAAGCCCATATGTCCACTAAGTCGATACATACCTTTTGATGCTTTCGGTTCACGACTACTTTGCCCGGTCTGACGGGACGCACGTCCTATCGGGGATTTTGATTAAAATTCTGTTTTTCTTAAAACTATTTTTTTTTCTTTATTTTTAAAGACGAATAACTTCTCACATACCTGATAAAATCGAAAAATACAAAAGGGGATTTAATTATGTTTAGGTTGACTAAAATATGGTTCAGGTGGTTTTACAAAATAGTCAATGGATCAACGAATGTTCGCCTTCCAAAACAGGGTTGGGAACATAATATTTTCTTCGTTTTGGACAGTTATTCGCCAATGTTGGCATTGATTTTATGGTCGATCTAGTGTGGCTAAAAACAAAGTAATTGAAGGAGGTTAAAGTCGTATAGGTTGTCAACGTACCCGAAAAGACGGTTTGTAAAACCCTCGACTACGCGTCGAAGAAACGGGCCACGAAGTCACCCTCCTTGCCGACTACTGCTGGCATTGTTGTTACCACTGATTTGCTATGTGCGCACCTGGCCGGTGCTGCCACGGCCGGCGGCCACCGCGGCAGGGCGCGCGCGGGGTCGGTGAAAGGTCGGGGGCGGCGCTGGGGTTGCTTTTAGGGTTTTAGTTTGGTGTCGACTCCCTTCTCCCTCTCTCAGTTCGTGTATATATATATACACTAGGTCGAGGCTTTGTTGATGGGGTCGGGTTTGAGTTGGATGAACAGTACTTCGGTACTGTTCATCCAGAAAAATCCTTTTCTTTATTATTATCTTTTTCTATATACTTTTCTATATAATGATATTCTATATATATATAAATATCCAATATTTTTTTTTTATATATATAAATATCCAATATATATATATATATATATATATATATATATATTTACTCTCATATATATATATACTCTCATATTTAAAATATATATATATATATGTATATACTCTCATATTTACTCTCATACTCTTTAATACAAGTAAAATTTATAAAAACATTTCTAATTATTTGATTAAATAATTTGTGCAAATTTACCTACCAGCTACACCTCATGTAGCAATTTACTGCTACTATTTATGGACACATGTATATATATATATATTTTTTTATGGACACACACACACACACACACACACACATATATATATATATATATATATATATATATATATATATATATATATATATATATATATATATATATATATATATAAAAAAATATATATATATATATATATATATATATATATATATATTTCATGTATATATATATATATATATATATATATATATATATATATATATATATATATACACACACAAAAAAAAATATATATATATATATATATATACACACACACACACACACATCAAGTCATGGTGTACTGGTAACACCACCGTGCACCGGAGGTGAGGCCCGGGTTCGAGCCCTCGCTCCCACGGAGGTGGTTGGGTGGCGGTGGCCACGTCCTCCGGGCCAAGGTCGGGTGGAGTCGTCCACCGACAAATGAAATGTCGCAAGCTGACGTCAGCGAACGGCTTTTGAATTTTCGTTTGAACATAATCCTCTCTTCCTCTACTTAATCTGGTTTAATCTACAATGACGTAAGATGACATCATTATACGGCATTTCAATTGCCGTGTGGATGCTCAAAATGAAATTTAGGGAAACTTGATGCTTTTTTTACAATTATATAAAACTTCAATGCTTTTTATGCAATTTTCTGTTATCTTATTGTTTTTCTTTTTCCAGTCATCTAACATCAAGTGGTAATATCAACGGACATTATTACGCTATATGCTATATGTTTAACAATTATTGACTGAAGTTTTTCCTGGCAGGTTTTCATTGCTATAACCTGAAATGTTGTAAAATAATTCCAAGTATTTCATTGCATCATGCCTTTGGTTTGCTGGTAGCTAACTGAAAATGTATTTGCTTTTATAGGACTTCTTGGTAGGAAAGGAGGAAACCAGGTGCTTGTTTACAGACTGACCAAGGATAACATATTATGCGTTTGTGAAGCGGTAGGCTTTGGTTAATGGTATTTTGTTGTATTTTGGCACTTTAATCTTTGGTGATGGGGTTGGTATCATGTATCGAATGTGGTTCTTTGAACAAGTTTCTTTTTGTTTATGTACTCGTTGAATATTATACGAACATGTTTTTTTGTTAATTTGAAATGTGTTATAAGTTATTTGATGTTTGTGAGTGTTTCTGGATTTATATTATGCATTTCTGTAATTTATATTATGCGTGTATCTGGTGACGTAAATAGGAACTAGCGAAAACCGGCAACGTAAACGAGAATTGATAAACAGGGTCTCTTGATGGCTAAAAAATGTCAACAAAAATAACTTATATTGACGGTCATTAACTGCCAGCTAGACCATAGTCAGGAAAAGTATGCACCTATATTGACGGTCAAAAAATTGGGTTTAGTTGACGGCTAAAATCCGTCAACTAAAGTCACTTTAGTTGACGGCTAAAAATCGTCAACTAAAGTCACTCCGGCAACCGTCAACTAAAGTGGGGACTTTTGCTGACACTGGCCTAGCTGACGGAAGGGAAACCGTCAACTAAACCCTTTGGTGATAAGGAAAAAACCGTCACCAAAAGTCATTTTTCTTGTAGTATAATTATTTCATTATCAAATATTGTATGCATATTGCAACTGCTAGAGACCCACATATACATATGTAAATACAAAACCAATTAGTTTAAATACAAATTTTTTTAGGAAAGTTATATAGCATAAAATATTTAGTCTCCAATGCATGTCACAATTAATAAAAAATATTATCAATTTTGAAACATTAAAAAATTCTTAAATTGTGCCAAAAGTACAAATTGTAAATAATAAGGGCACTAGTATCCTGTATTAGCATAATTGGCATCTGCCTACATAATCTCTACCATATTATCTCTTCACTCTGTAGCAGTTATTCGTTGAGCCACCTCTGTTTGCAAGCCATTCTCCTTATAATAATCATCATCGGTAACTATAGGGATATTTATATATGCCTCTATGATTTAAGGGTTAATAAGAAATTCGTCATTATTGTTCTCTTGACGAAGAAAAATATGTATTCTAACATAGGCTCTAACCATATTCACTTGTGTCCTATATGAAAATCCAAGTGAAGCAAACTTAACAATAGTGAACCAAGATTTAAATACTCCAAAGATTCTTTAAATTGTATTACACAATAAAGCATGTTGATGGTTAAAGACCTCATGATGAGAACATAAAATGTCATATTTCTATTCATTAATAATTACTCTTTTATGCTCATTTGATGCCTAAAGGTACTCATTATTCTTCTATTTTGATTTAGGATGCAATTGGAGATACTAAGTGCAAATTGGAGCTAAATGGCAATTTTGGACAGTTTTGACACCTTTTACCAAAATGGGCATAACTCTCTCATTCGAAATGCAATTAAGCTGATTCAAAAAGATTTGGAAATCAAAGACAAATAGTTGCAACTTTTATATTTGAGTTTTTCGAGATTCGGGCTTGTTCGCCATCAAAAGTGTGACAAGGACTTTTTTATTGATAAACCTTGGTATTTCAATTACAAACAGAATAGTATACAATATAGGACTTAGACGTAGTCCTAGGAGTACACTTTTGTTTTTATCTGGGAACTGTATCGATGGAGCGAGTGGTAACACGATGACTCTGTTGACAATCTGACGTCAATCTTGGATTCTTTGAAAGTCTGGGTTGCTATGGATGCTAGAGCATTTGGAGGAGAAGTAGACGTTAAGTGTCTCTCTTCTCGTTTCTATCTGTAGATATAATGATCTTCGTGTCTGTGGGAGAAGGAATGATCCCTCTATTTATAGGTAGCAGACTGGTCTGCTCATGCGCACATATGTAGGATACGCCTGTACGTGGGAACGCCATATGGCTGATGTTATGGGGCGCATGGACGATGCTCCCTGAGTTGAAGTTGAATCTGCTGAACTGCTCTGTTGGGCTGCGGTGGAGCTGACACATGGCAGTCTCGAAGATTGTTTGTTGCTGAGACCTTGGGTGGTTATGTCACGACCCACACCCAGTTTTTGGGGCGCGAGAGCGTGAGCAAGCCAGCTACGTATCGAGCGGACTCCAGCCCTACTCGAGTACGTATAAGCTGTCAAGGTCATGGGTGTCATGTCTAATCTAAACTATATCCCAATCCACATGAATATTATAAAACTAGACTGAACAAGTATGGGTCGTGATCTGCAGCCTACTAGCATATATGTCCGATTAGACTCTAAGGATAATATGAGTCTATAAAACTAAGCTGATAAGCAGGATATATCATGAAAGCACGAAAAGATAGTAAATCAATAACACTAACAAAATACTCGAATCATGCGATTGAAGTCAACTACCACATGCTCAGCTAACTAACTCCGTGAAATCAGCTACCTGAAGAGATCATCTGGTCCTCAGAGGACTAGCAAGATACATAAAATATGCCTACTAATATGACAGTAAATAACATGTAAAAAGGATAAGAACACTGCAAGGAGAACATCTAAGGACGACGAGTCGTGTGGAAATGTAATACAAGACTTGGCTAACTATCAATCAAAACTCCTATAGCTTGTAGTATAATGCAAGATACTCCCAATCCATAGTGTTTCAATTGACGTACAAAGCAGGATACTCTCAGTCGAGATTAGCTAATTCTAGTATCGATCTCCTCTCATAATGGATACAAGGTTAAGTAGACTCCTATAAATCGTAGTACAATAAAAGATACTCCCAATTTATAGTATCGCAAGTCAAGTCAGTCAATCAATCAATATATGCTATAGGTCGTAGTACAATGTAAGATACTCCCAATCTATGGCATGTCTCAAGTCAAGTCAATCAAGATAAGGAATCGGCTATAGGTCGTAGTACAATGTAAGATACTCCCAATCTATAGTATGTCCTAACTGTAGTATAATGCAAGATACTCCCAGTAAATAATGGTCAAGTCAAGGACAGATATAGAAACTGGCAACTCAATCACGAGACAAGATAACACGAAGAGACCAATAATCAAGCAATGTCGAATATCCTATACGTGCACGTAATCTAGAACAAGTAAAACAATCAAGGGCAAATCAATCACAATATGGAATCATGTGACAGTATGAAAGGAATGCAATAAAGAAAGAGAAAATAATATAATTACTGTATATGTTCGGCAATGTATACTTGCCTGGGGGTTGTACGGAGAACCAACAATGAATCGCCAATCAACAAGTCAGAAAGTCCAAGTCATCACAACTGTCTCCGAAAGCTGAAATAAATATTACCATTGTTCTCAGAATAGTCAAATTAGCTAGGATTGCCTGTCCTTAAGTCTAATTCTGAACAGAGGACAAAACGATAATTTCGGGCAAAAACGATATCGTCGTTGGACCCGCTTTGCACCGAAAAGCGTGCCAGAGTCAATGGTCTCTAAAGTCGTCAAACTATATGTCTACAGATTCGTTTTGATGATACGAACCCAATGATATGTCCAATTTTGGATTCCGGCAGACCGTGCACCAAATCGCCCGTTGAGTGGGACCATGGGGCCCGTAAAACGGCGTTCCGATTCAACTGTCTCAGAATCGGACCAAACTTGGCATACAAGACCAGAAAAATGATATGGTCCTGCTGGCATATGTTTCGTCTTGATCTGACGAACGTACATTGTAACGCCCTAATCCCAAAATACGTAGGGCTAGGAACGTAGACATGCCAGCTGTATTCATACGAAGGATACTCCAATATATGGAAGCCTCGTATGAATACATAAGCTGTAAAATGCAGTAGAACCATAACTAATCTCATCCACGCAGAATATTTGAATAAAAGATCATATAATAAAAATAAATTTGTCTTGATACAATATGTTGGACGGAGACAAATCCACTACCAACAAAATATGGAAAAGTACATAGAAAATGAAATGAGTGGCGAGCGAAGCAAAGACGATCCAAATGCAATCATCCTCGAAGAAGTAGCAATGAACACGGCTAGAGCGAAAGCACCTGCGAAAGACAGTAGCACACACCTGGCAATACAACCAGGTCCTCAGAGGGACGTAACAAGACACATAATAGCATGCCATATAAACTGAATAAATATTACTCAATAAATAAGTAAATCGAATTTATAACATGTTCCAATACGCACCTACTGAACGAGCGTACCATCCCCCCAACCAAACAAGGACAGGAGATGGTAAACTAATTCACGGCGACGTATCTTCCCATGCTAAGAATCCGATATGGTATCCGGACCCCAACAAGGTTCAATACCTTCTCATCGAAGTAGTAAGTCACACCTACAACCAAACAAGGACAAGATGTGACGAACTAATCCGCGACAAGCTATTGTTCCAAGCCACGGTCAGATACAAGTACCCAAACCAAAAGTACTCGTACCTAACGAATAGGGTAGCCTACCGTTCTAAGTGAAATGTTGTTAAGAACAATCCTTCCTACGCATGGACCCTGGCTGAATAGGATCGGCATAGTCCCCTCTTGGGCACCAGAGGCCCCAGCAAGAAGAGCATGTGTCATCAACCCCGTATCTCCAGCGGAGAGTCCGGGTCACAAGGGAAGTGCATCGAAGCCCATACGCTAAGGAATTGTCCTTCCCGCCCAATGCCTACTGTGTTGTATCCACAACACAAACCACTATAACCGCTAAGTCAAACTAGCATGCAACCTCTATTAGCAGTTATTCCTATCGCACGGCTTGTACGTACTGGTGGCCAGCCAGTCACGCACTTCCGTATTCTACATGCGACACACAACTTCGTGTTTACAACGTGTCAAGGCCAATGAATGCGACACACAAGGTGGTCCCTTAAATCTAGGTTAAATTTGTAAAATAATACACAGCAGGAAATATAAAAGAACAGTTATGCCATGTATCACAGTTTATAAAGAAAATAATAGACATGCATGAAATATGAGCTAAAAATAATTAAACAGCTAATGGCAAGGTGTCTTGCCTGTTAGAGCGCCTGGTGTGCTGCGATAATCAATGTGGCACGATCTGTAACTTTTGTGTAACAACTATACAAGGAGACCTCTGATGGTGGCACGGACAGTTTCATTAGGTCCAGAAGGGTCAGTTCAGCTAGGGTAAATATACGAAAGTTCGAGATTTGTAAGAGGGTAGGAATGATTCGTTTTAGTCATGGACAAGAATAAATAATCGAGAAGTTTTGTATATATAATTAAATAATTTGGAAAATATTTATCGTTTGAAATATATATAAATATTTATTAGTAAAATACTTTTTAGATAAATACTTGAAAGTCATAAAAACCATCTTTATATCAAAACTAATATTTGCTTGTAGAAAATATTACATCTATATTTAATACCATAAAAATAAGCTTCGAAGTCTTGTTTGAAGTACCTATAGGGTCAAGCCCTATTACTATATTTTGATAAAATACAACATAGAGAAATATTATATAATTATTTTATTGAACAACAACTACAGGATAATTTAACAAAATAATTGCTAATATTATCAATTAATCATAATAATTATTAATATAGTATTTATAATATACTAATATACAAATTTTAAAATCTACTACTATTTTCCAAATTATTCATCATATTAGTTAATAATACTAAAATAATAAAACATTAATGATTTATAAATCACTACTGCTGCTGTCCTTTCTTCTATACCAATAAAACAATTTAAAATAATAATAGTAATGATAATAATAACAATAAATAAATAAAACAAAATACAAAACAAAAGAAAAAAAACAAATTCATTTCGGCCAAAATCCCTCCTCTCCCGAGGAAGGGAGAGTCAGCCACGGCCCACCATTACTTCAGTGCGGAGAAACCGAGGGGGAAGGAGAGAGAAAATCAAGAGAGGAGAAGGTGGTGCGGGAGACGGAGGGTCGGTGAGCGATCGGCGAGCGGAGGGGTCGGCGGAAGGAGACGCGGCGGATGGGGGCTGGACTCGGCCAGGCGTTGAAGGGGGAGACGAGCGCTCAGGCCACCAGGGGATTTTTCGACAGAGGAACGGCAGATGGTTTTGGCCAGGGGCGGAGGAAGGAAGAGGTGGCGGAGAGAAGGCGGCCACGCGGCGGAAGGAGCGGGCTGCGAGCGGAAGAAGAGGGGAGGAGAGGGCTCAGATCTGGCGGGATCCAGTCGGGGAAGCGGAGGGACGGAGAGCGCGATGGTCGGAGGAAAAGTGAGGATTCGTCGGCGGGCGGTGTAACACCCAGTTTTCTAAAATGAGGGTAATTTTGAAATTTGTATTTTAATTTATTTAATTATGATATTTATTTAATAATATAATTTTTGGTAATTTTTAATCATTTTTAAACCATTTAAATCATGACTTATGATTTTGGTGCATTGACTAGTGTAGCCTTAGAGACTGTTGACCTAGAGCCTAGTCATGTGATTAGGATGTTTGATTAGTACATTTTAGCCTAGAGGATATTTTGGTCATTTTAGGATTTATTGGAATTTTTGGGAATTTTAGAATTTATTTTGGAATTGTTTGATTGAAGGTTGACTAGGTTGACTTTGACTAGCTTTGACTTTGTGACCTAACCCTAGTTAAGTTGGACTTGATTAGATATGAGATCCTAGGTTAAGTTAGGTCAACCATACTCTAGTTAGTGAAAACAATTAAGGATATTGAGTTTTGAATAGAAGGATTTGACCATAAGCCATGACTTGTGATTTTTAAGTCATTTGTTTAATGACTTGGCCCAAGGCCCAATAGTTTGACAAAACCCTAACCCTAAGCCTTAGTGGCCAGCCACACCCCTCTACTTAGGGATTCCCACCCTATAAAATCCCTCTCAAAACTAGGGTTGCCTCTTTTCTTTAGGAAGAGCCCTAATTTCAAGGAGGTAAGTTTCATGCCATTTTAATTCTAGAGCCCCTTTCCTATTCCTATTTCCTTCTAAATTGTTCCAATAGGACCTAATAGGCCTGTCATTACTGTTGTTGAGCTTCCATTTCAGTTTGAGGTTGATTTGGATTGATTTGGTTATCAAGTGAGGAGCTAGCAAGGAGACTTTTCCATTGATAGTTCACTAAGAGGTAACTTCTTCTAATCTCCATGAAATTTCATGTAGTCTTCACCAATAGGAAGCCCTAAGGGTCCCCCTAGGGTTTAGATAGGTTTCGTTCCTGGTGTCGGAGCTTTCGTGTCCGTTCTGGACACGTATCAGTGACCATGCATTGTGTTCGACGAAATGCCTCAAAGGGCATTTCGATCGATTTATTTTATTATTTTTGAATAGGAATAATAGATCTGATGTTGTCTTTTGATCCTTGTGCTTATGTATTAGTGTCGTGTCATTTTCGTGTCGTTTTGATAGCTTGGACACGCGCGTGCACACGGCCGCGCGCTGCTACAGGGATCCCCTGCCTATCGGGCCCTGTAGCGGACACGACACAAACCCTCTGGACACGAAACTTTGTGGGAGCCACGGGGCACCCACTGACACTCCATGTGTCGAGTTTCGTGGGCCCACGTGGCGTATCGAGGGAGAAATCCCCGACGCACTGGAAATGGCCTATGCAGTGCGCCTGTGTATTTATGCACTGATACGCGCGTGTCCTGTTGTACACGCTCGACTTGGACACGATTCAGGGTGTGCAGTCACTAGCCCTACACTAGGTCGACACTCGGACACAATCTCGTTGGTTGTGTCACTTTGTGTCGTGCACACGAGCGACGTGAACACGTGCACGAGGAGTGGACTGTGCACTGTGTCCAGTTTCTTGTTTTCAGTTTTATGTTGAATGGACACATTTGTGTCCACTTTTGTGGACACAAACACATCACTTAGTACGAGTGCAATATGTTTATGTGTTACTAACCAATAGTTCATCATTGAATTTGATTTTGATTGATCAATCATCATTTCCCAAATTCCTGATACAGTGTATCTTTTTTCTGAAAATTTCAGTTTTCAAACATGGACTTTGTCACCTGTTTTAATCTATTTAATACTGCTAAATGTTGGTTTAAGTCCCTAGACTTATTCTCCTATATGACTTTTAAGTGTGTGCTCGATTTTGGGTTGATTGATGGTATATGGGAATCAAAATGGGGTTTGGATGGAAAAATTGGAATTTGGTTCAGTTTTCCTTTTCTAATATGTGAATTAGGTTCAGTTTTATGAATTTGTGATTGATTTCCTGATGTTATTCTTCTTTTAAACTGTATAGATGCTGTCAATAATAGTTTAGACTCACCCACAAGTGTTAGGGTTGGGTACATGCTAAACTCGATTGGTGTAGATGCTTGTGGGTTGAAGTGTGAGATTGGTTTTCCTGGCACTGTCTTTGGTTTCAGAAAATAATCTGAAATCTGATATTAACTCCTGATTTCATCACACTTTGCAACTCTTACACATTACACACATGTTATATTCACCCTCACACCCAACACTGTTTTCACATTCATTGCTCACTGTTTTCTCACAGTTGTTCACTGATTTTCACTCACACATCACACTCTCATTTGCACACCCTCACATCTTTCACCCTACACATGAGCCTATTTGCTGTCCTAGCACACCACAAAACCAAGTCCCATGTGCAGTCCCCTAAAACCCCCATTTTCCTGTCACTAACTAGCCTATAACAACCCCCATTGACAGTCCACATGTACACCATATATCAGCCCCAATGCATAGCCAAATTCAGTCCATAGATGGACAGTTAGAAACCCCTATTGCTGTCCATTGCATGCCCATGTAATACCCCCTTAACCACTCTAGGTACACCCTCACTTGCCTGTCCCCATAGCCCCTACCATGCCCTCCTATATACTCCAATTCCCTGTCCCATAGCAGTAGTGTATACACCCCTTAGCAAACCACAAAACCAAGTCCCATTTCATCCCATTCCTGCCTACACAACAGCCCACATGTGGAAGCCTAATAGCAGTCTACAATTCAGTCCCCAACAGCCACAGTTCAGCCAACATTTTCCCCTTGACACTTCACTCATATGCCATGCCACACACACTCATTTTTTCCCCATTGACACATGCTTTTTGCCTATCACTCTATGTATATATATATATGTATATATATATGTACACCTATATATGATATGTATGTGAACTATACTAAACTAGATTAATATTGTAATGTGTAAATATATGTTCTAGCCTATGGCTCATTGCCTGTGTATGTGGCTTGAATGCTAGTGTAAGTGAGTAGTTGGCTAATATAGCTTAGGTAGTGTGTGTGCTTACTAGCATAGGCTAGTTTAGACTTGTTTAGACTAATTTAGACTTGTTTAGACCTAGTTTGACTTATTTAGACTAGACTGACCTAGTTTGACTTCTAGGGTTGACCAGAGTTGACCAAAGGTTGACTTTGGTCTAGATTGACTTAGAATCATGTAGAATGCATAGTAGAACTTCATTTTACCATTTTGGACTTGTTGTGACTTGTACTGTTCTATAGGAGACAGACACCACTCCTCGGACAGTATATTCTCTTCAGACACTCAGGATATCAGGCGAGTACATTCTCTGACCGTTTCATACTTGTATGGATTTACATTCTTGCTCTAGATTACTGTACTTGATGCTGACACGGTTCATTATCACGGATTGGTACTATATGGATCTTCTTCTGAGATGTTATCTCCTTGTATTCACTAAGTACATATTGTGATGTGCGTTTCACTTACATATTGTATTTATTGAATACCTTATCATTGTACACTCATTGTGCATATTGTACTCTCAGTATCACATTGAGCCATTGTACAAACCATTGTATAAGTCATTGTACAAGCCATTGTACAAGTCATTGTACAAGTCATTGTATAAGGTAACGTAACTGAATTGGATCCTTGTGTATTGATTGGGGAGGGGGAGTAGAAAATGGTTATGTGATCAATCGTATTGTATAAGAAATTGTATATGTCCATTGTACACCCACGTACAAAGGAGTCCCATTTTATTGTATAACCTAACCCGTTTACATAACCATATTGTGCTCTAAAATCACATGTTTCCTTACAGTCTTACTTATCATATTTAGATATTTCCTGTTATCAAATCTCTACTGTTTTTCATATATCTTCTTCTTCAGCGTTTCATGTACTTTACTCTATTGCATGCTTTATATTTCCTAACTCGATATGAACTGCGTGAGATGTTTTGTGCTCGCTCCCGTCCTGACTGGACCTGTTGAAAATTTTACAGAGGATGAGGAGGAGGCCTACATAGACACCTACTATGGGGCAGCTGTAGATGCCATGTGTGACCCAGATTTCCAGCCTGATCCACTAGCTTAGAGACTGAGGCTCCTTAGTCTAGGTTTACTATTCTGTCTTGAGATCTGATTGTATATATTATTTCATATTCAGTAGTGGGACTTGTATTCTGGATGGTTTTTGAG
Source organism: Iris pallida (assembly GCA_029216955.1). Classification (NCBI taxonomy): domain Eukaryota; kingdom Viridiplantae; phylum Streptophyta; class Magnoliopsida; order Asparagales; family Iridaceae; genus Iris; species Iris pallida. The sequence goes on along the minus strand of JANAVB010037819.1, from coordinate 2,537,633 downwards.
ATGTTATTTTAGGCACTTAGACTCTTTCTCTCTGATTGAATCCTGTGGATCTTTTATTCCAGTATCTATCTATCTTTATTTTCATCATTCTGCCTTAGATGTGATTGAGACTGTATATTGTTATGTCACCTCCATTCGGAGTATATATACTGTATAGGTACCTTTATATTGTTAGATGATTGACCTAGGACAGCGTTCTACCGCCGACACTGCGGCGTAGGCTGGACGTTGTTACGTTCTCGTACCCTCACAGTGGGTGCGGGTCGTGACACGTTTTTAGTGGTGGCCCATGCAGGTCGAGTTTATGTAGTGGTATTCGAACTAGAGTATCACTACAGCCTGCAGTAGGATTAGGATATTTTTGAAGGTACTCAATCACATTAGGAAAAACTCATGTCAAATTCATACCATCTCGGTTCTTGCTGATATTGTTCTCCTTGAATATAACTGTCCTCCTTTGCTATTTCGACTCATTCTCAGCAATTGTTTGTTTGATCTGTCTTCAGGATGGTGGAGACGCGATTACAGCGTGCCATTCATGGAGATACTGTAGAGGGGACTGCTACCTCTCAGCCAGTTCAGCAGGGTCGGGAGGCTACAGCTCCTGCCACCTCTGCTCATATTGGGACTTCAGCAGCAGCAGCAGCTGAGGGTATGCCTTCACCAGTTCGGAGGCAGGACCCAGTCACTCCAGAGGTACCATTCCAGCAGCCACCTGCAGGGACGATTGACGCCGTTCAGCTGTTAGCCTTCTTCCGGCAGTACATGAAGGGTCAGCAGACCCAGCAGCAGGGCCAGACAGTAGAGCTCACACGAGACATTGAGCTGGCAATGACTACGGTAGAGAGAGTCATAGCTCAGCCAGCGGCAGCCCCGCAGCCGCACCAGCCACGGGAGAAAGGCATCCAGGACTTCCAGAAGATGCACCCGAGGGACTTTCGTGGGACAGAGGGAATCCTGTATGCCGATGAGTGGATCGAGCATATGGAGGAGATCTTCAGGCTAGCTGAGATTCCGACGAGGCTCCAGATAGAGGCAGCAGCCAGCATGATGCAGGACCTGGCTCGGACATGGTACCAGACCGACCCGAGGGTCGGTACAGCAGGACAGACCTGGGCAGCATTCAAGAAGTTGTTCAAGGAGAAGTTCTTTCCAGATGCAGCGCTGGGAGCCCTCGAGACCCAGTTCGAGGCCCTAGTCCAGGGGGACCAGTCTGTGGGGGAGTACGCAGGAGAGTTCTGCCGCCTGAGCAGATTTATGGAGGACTTGTCAGAGACGACGAAGGCCCGGAGGTTCCGGAAGGGCTTGGTAAAGGAGGTCAAGTCCTACACCAAGAATGCCCGCAGCACTACATTTGAGGAGATCCTGGTGGACACTTTAGCTGCAGAGGATGATCTTGAGCTTAGGCTCAAGAGAGGGCGAGACCCAGTTGGAGGCACCAGCAGCGGAGGATCGGCCAAGAGGCCGCACGTTCAGCTACAGTTTCAGCAGCAGTATCAGCAGCCGATGCCAGGCATACAGATTCAGCAGCAGTACCAGCAGCCGAGGGCTCAGATACATCAGCATCAGCAGAGGCCTGTTCAGTATCAGGGTCAGAGACAGGTACAGTATCAGCAGGACACCGTGTGCAACTTCTGTAAGAAGCCAGGTCATTGGTGGAACGATTGCAGGAAGAGACTGGGTATGTGTTTACTTTGCGGGTCAGCAGAGCATCAGTGTAGAGAGTGTCCCCAGAACCCGACACCATTGGCTCAGGTAGCACCAGGAGCTAGGGCTCCGGCAGGGCAGCAGAGGGGACCACCATTGCAGACTCAGCAGCAGAGGTTCGTCCAGCATCAGCAGCAGGCCAGGGGAGGCCAGCCAGGGCGAGCTTTCGCCATGACAGCCGAGGATGCTCAGGCCGTTGGAGATCTAGTTGCAGGTTCCGTTCCTTGATTCAATTCTGCAATTCCTATCTTGAAATTCAGTTTCATCTATTCCTATTTGTTTCTTCATTGTTGATAGGTTTCGATCTGGTGCTTCATCATGATTAATTTTCTTCTGAGATAAGTCGTATGGGCTAGGTCGCCTCGATTATGAGATTTTAGAATCCTCTAGGGTCATGCTAGCAGGCATAGTGAGGACATATAGTCGGACTATGGATGTATTTCTCGGGTGTGGGAATTTAAGGTTTTCGCTGCCAAGCGCGCGGCAATGCGAAAATTTTAAATACCACAATTCTAGAGGTATGTACCATAGTTGAGGACTCTGTGATTATCGTAGCCTTGCTCACTGACATGACAGAGATTCTGAGTATCATGGTTTTGGACAGACGCATATGATTATCTGACGGTATGATTGAGACTCTGATTGTGGGGTGTTTGACCTAGAAGGACTACTACCATTTAATTTCGAGGACGAAATTCTTCTAAGGTGGGTAGACTTGTAACACCCAGTTTTCTAAAATGAGGGTAATTTTGAAATTTGTATTTTAATTTATTTAATTATGATATTTATTTAATAATATAATTTTTGGTAATTTTTAGTCATTTTTAAACCATTTAAATCATGACTTATGATTTTGGTGCATTGACTAGTGTAGCCTTAGAGACTGTTGACCTAGAGCCTAGTCATGTAATTAGGATGTTTGATTAGTACATTTTAGCCTAGAGGATATTTTGGTCATTTTAGGATTTATTGGAATTTTTGGGAATTTTTAGAATTTATTTTGGAATTGTTTGATTGAAGGTTGACTAGGTTGACTTTGACTAGCTTTGACTTTGTGACCTAACCCTAGTTAAGTTGGACTTGACTAGATATGAGATCCTAGGTTAAGTTAGGTCAACCATACTCTAGTTAGTGAAAACAATTAAGGATATTGAGTTTTGAATAGAAAGATTTGACCATAAGCCATGACTTGTGATTTTTAAGTCATTTGTTTAATGACTTGGCCCAAGGCCCAATAGTTTGACAAAACCCTAACCCTAAGCCTTAGTGGCCAGCCACACCCCTCTACCTAGGGATTCCCACCCTATAAAATCCCTCTCAAAACTAGGGTTGCCTCTTTTCTTTAGGAAGAGCCCTAATTTCAAGGAGGTAAGTTTCATGCCATTTTAATTCTAGAGCCCCTTTCCTATTCCTATTTCCTTCTAAATTGTTCCAATAGGACCTAATAGGCCTGTCATTACTGTTGTTGAGCTTCCATTTCAGTTTGAGGTTGATTTGGATTGATTTGGTTATCAAGTGAGGAGCTAGCAAGGAGACTTTTCCATTGATAGTTCACTAAGAGGTAACTTCTTCTAATCTCCATGAAATTTCATGTAGTCTTCACCAATAGGAAGCCCTAAGGGTCCCCCTAGGGTTTGGATAGGTTTCGTTCCTGGTGTCGGAGCTTTCGTGTCCGTTCTGGACACGTATCAGTGACCATGCATTGTGTTCGACGAAATGCCTCAAAGGGCATTTCGATCGATTTATTTCATTATTTTTGAATAGGAATAATAGATCTGATGTTGTCTTTTGATCCTTGTGTTTACGTATTAGTGTCGTGTCGTTTTCGTGTCGTTTTGATAGCTTGGACACGCGCGTGCACACGGCCGCGCGCTGCTACAGGGATCCCCTGCCTATCGGGCCCTGTAGCGGACACGACACAAACCCTCTGGACACGAAACTTTGTGGGAGCCACGGGGCACCCACTGACACTCCATGTGTCGAGTTTCGTGGGCCCACGTGGCGTATCGAGGGAGAAATCCCCGACGTACTGGAAGTGGCCTATGCAGTACACCTGTGTATTTATGCACTGATACGCGCGTGTCCTGTTGTACACGCTCGACTTGGACACGATTCAGGGTGTGCAGTCACTAGCCCTACACTAGGTCGACACTTGGACACAATCTCGTGGGTTGTGTCACTTTGTGTCGTGCACACGAGCGACGTGAACACGTGCACGAGGAGTGGACTGTGCACTGTGTCCAGTTTCTTGTTTTCAGTTTTATGTTGAATGGACACTTTTGTGTCCACTTTTGTTGACACAAACACATCACTTAGCACGAGTGCAATATGTTTATGTGTTACCAACCAATAGTTCATCATTTAATTTGATTTTGATTGATCAATCATCATTTCCCAAATTCCTGATACAGTGTATCTTTTTCCTGAAAATTTCAGTTTTCAAACATGGACTTTGTCACCTGTTTTAATCTATTTAATACTGCTAAATGTTGGTTTAAGTCCCTAGACTTATTCTCCTATATGACTTCTAAGTGTGTGCTCGATTTTGGGTTGATTGATGGTATATGGGAATCAAAATGGGGTTTGGATGGAAAAATTGGAATTTGGTTCAGTTTTCCTTTTCTAATATGTGAATTAGGTTCAGTTTTATGAATTTGTGATTGATTTCCTGATGTTATTCTTCTTTTAAACTGTATAGATGCTGTCAATAATAGTTTAGACTCACCCACATGTGTTAGGGTTGGGTACATGCTAAACTCGATTGGTGTAGATGCTTGTGGGTTGAAGTGTGAGATTGGTTTTCCTGGCACTGTCTTTGGTTTCAGGAAATAATCTGAAATCTGATATTAACTCCTGATTTCATCACACTTTGCAACTCTTACACATTACACACATGTTATATTCACCCTTACACCCAACACTGTTTTCACATTCATTGCTCACTGTTTTCTCACAGTTGTTCACTGATTTTCACTCACACATCACACTCTCATTTGCACACCCTCACATCTTTCACCCTACACATGAGCCTATTTGCTGTCCTAACACACCACAAAACCAAGTCCCATGTGCAGTCCCCTAAAACCCCCATTTTTCTGTCACTAACTAGCCTATAACAACCCCCATTGACAGTCCACATGTACACCATATATCAGCCCCAATGCATAGCCAAATTCAGTCCATAGATGGACAGTTAGAAACCCCTATTGCTGTCCATTGCATGCCCATGTAATACCCCCTTAACCACTCTAGGTACACCCTCACTTGCCTGTCCCCATAGCCCCTACCATGCCCTCCTACATACTCCAATTCCCTGTCCCATAGCAGTAGTGTATACACCCCTTAGCAAACCACAAAACCAAGTCCCATTTCATCCCATTCCTGCCTACACAACAGCCCACATGTGGAAGCCTAGTAGCAGTCTACAATTCAGTCCCCAACAGCCACAGTTCAGCCAACATTTTCCCCTTGACACTTCACTCATATGCCATGCCACACATACTCATTTTTTCCCCATTGACACATGCTTTTTGCCTATCACTCTATGTATATATATATATGTATATATATATGTACACCTATATGTGATATGTATGTGAACTATACTAAACTAGATTAATATTGTAATGTGTAAATATATGTTCTAGCCTATGGCTCATTGCCTGTGTATGTGGCTTGAATGCTAGTGTAAGTGAGTAGTTGGCTAATATAGCTTAGGTAGTGTGTGTGCTTACTAGCATAGGCTAGTTTAGACTTGCTTAGACTAATTTAAACTTGTTTAGACCTAGTTTGACTTATTTAGACTAGACTGACCTAGTTTGACTTCTAGGGTTGACCAGAGTTGACCAAGGGTTGACTTTGGTCTAGATTGACTTAGAATCATGTAGAATGCATAGTAGAACTTCATTTTACCATTTTGGACTTGTTGTGACTTGTACTGTTCTATAGGAGACAGACACCACTCCTCGGACAGTATATTCTCTTCAGACACTCAGGATATCAGGCGAGTACATTCTCTGACCGTTTCATACTTGTATGGATTTACATTCTTGCTCTAGATTACTGTACTTGATGCTGACACGATTCATTATCACGGATTGGTACTATATGGATCTTCTTCTGAGATGTTATCTCCTTGTATTCACTAAGTACATATTGTGATGTGCGTTTCACTTACATATTGTATTTATTGAATACCTTATCATTGTACACTCATTGTGCATATTGTACTCTCAGTATCACATTGAGCCATTGTACAAACCATTGTATAAGTCATTGTACAAGCCATTGTACAAGTCATTGTACAAGTCATTGTATAAGGTAACGTAACTGAATTGGATCCTTGTGTATTGATTGGGGAGGGGGAGTAGAAAATGGTTATGTGATCAATCGTATTGTATAAGAAATTGTATATGTCCATTGTATACCCACGTACAAAGGAGTCCCATTTTATTGTATAACCTAACCCGTTTACATAACCATATTGTGCTCTAAAATCACATGTTTCCTTACAGTCTTACTTATCATATTTAGATATTTCCTGTTATCAAATTTCTACTGTTTTTCATATATCTTCTTCTTCAGCGTTTCACGTACTTTACTCTATTGCATGCTTTATATTTCCTAACTCGATATGAACTGCGTGAGATGTTTTGTGCTCGCTCCCGTCCTGACTGGACCTGTTGAAAATTTTACAGAGGATGAGGAGGAGGCCTACATAGACACCTACTATGGGGCAGCTGTAGATGCCATGTGTGACCCAGATTTCCAGCCTGATCCACTAGCTTAAAGACTGAGGCTCCTTAGTCTAGGTTTACTATTCTGTCTTGAGATCTGATTGTATATATTATTTCATATTCAGTAGTGGGACTTGTATTCTGGATGGTTTTTGAGATGTTATTTTAGGCACTTAGACTCTTTCTCTATGATTGAATCCTGTGGATCTTTTATTCCAGTATCTATCTATCTTTATTTTCATCATTCTGCCTTAGATGTGATTGAGACTGTATATTGTTATGTCACCTCCATTCGGAGTGTATATACTGTACAGGTACCTTTATATTGTTAGATGATTGACCTAGGACAGTGTTCTACCGCCGACACTGCGGCGTAGGCTGGGCGTTGTTACGTTCTCGTACCCTCACAGTGGGTGCGGGTCGTGACAGGCGGCCAGGGAAGCGGAGGGTTTAAGGAAGGTCGAGCGCGGCGTGACGGATCTTGCGGTGGCGCACGGCGATCGATGGCGGCACGACCGGAGCGGCGTACCAGAGGGGTCGAGGCGGGGCGCGCGCTCGGCCGAGATGGTCGGTGCCGTGCGGCGGTGGTGAGAAATCGGGTGGTGGCTCCTCTACGAGCGCGGTGCACGGGAAGGTCTTGGCCGGCGGTGGCTACGGCTAGGCGCGGGCGGAGATCAGGTGAGGGCGCGTCCATCGGGTCACGGAGGACAGAGTGGCATGGGGCGGCTCACCGGAGGTCGGCGATGCGGGGGTTCGACGGAGACCAGGTAAGGGGGCTTTCATTTACTTCTCCTCTTTTGGTTGTGGTCGTGGTGGCGATATGGTGGCGGCGATGGCTTTGGTGGTGGTGGTCGGCCAAGTTGTGGTAGGGTGGTCGTGCTGGTGGCGGGTGGCCGGGACTATGGTGACAGCAGCGGGGTGAGGAAGGAGAGGAGTTGGGTTGTGGTGACGGTTGTGGGGTGTCGACGGGGCTGCTAGGTCGGGCTGGGTGTCGTCGGGATGCTGGTGGTGCTGAAGACGGCACAAAATATGTCTTTATGATGAGAACATAAAATATTATATTTTTTCCCTTAATGTTCATAATTTTGTGCTCATTTTATGACTAAAGGTACTCATTATATTTATATTTTGCTGTAGGATGAATTTGGAGACACTATGTGCAAAATGGAGCTAAAATGCAATTCTGGACAGTTTTGACACCTTTCACCAAAATGGGGATAACTTTCTCATCTGAAGTGCAATTGAGGTCCTTCAATATGGTTCGGAAAGCTAAGACAGAGGGCTACAACTTTCATGTTTTGTGAATTTCTAGATTCAAGCTAAATCATGGATGAAATTAGGCTTGAAGTTCGATCAAAGATGTTGTGAACAGAATTAGGAACCAAAATAACTATTCTCCTGTTTTTTTATGACTTAGTTTTTTTTTTTGTTTGAGAAGTTGTAACTTATAGAGTATATATGGGGAGATATTGTGGGCTTGAAATGACTAAATTATGGTGTATAAAAGGGGGTAGAAATCAAGAGAACACACCACACAACATAACTCTTCTTCTTCTTCTCCAACTTTTCTTTTGAAGTTTTGATGAACATGTGCGACTAGAAGTCTTATTGGTCGAAGTGTACGGAAGCCTTGGAATCAATAAACTTGTGAGATCTAAATTGTTTTATATATTTGAGTTATACTTTAAATATTGAATGTTTTTCTATGCCAACTTTCATGATTGTTTTGTTTAATTACTAGGAGGCCTACTAGTTTATTATTCATTTCGATCTACCGCTAAATTAGACATCAAATCTGTAATATTTTGATGTTTCTAATTTGTGAAGCAACCAAGCTTTAAACTGCTTTGTTTTATTAGATCTTAGGAGAAAAACGTTTGACAAAATTAAATGCAACCGCTTGTGCTTGTATTGTTTTGCTTTATCGATCTATTTGTTCTTTAAGAAATTGCTAGATTAAGTCTATAGCGCTTGTCTTAGATTATTTAGTAAGCAAAGTCAATTAGGTCGCTTGTATCTGATTAAATAAGCCTAAGAGAGATAGAAAGATACTTCCAATGGTAAATATTCAAAGTATGATTTAATTTATGCTTGCATCAATGATTAATTTTATGATTTCCAATGGTGAATGTTCACTGAGACCAATATTTGTTCCTTTGATTGACTTTAATTGTTTTTAGTTCTTCTTAAATTATCTATTATCATATTCAAGACTCTTCCTCCTCCTTGTTCACATAACACAAATCTAAACTAATTAATCTCCGTGGGATCGATCCTTACTCTCACTTCTACAAATCATTTTAAGAGTAAAGGTTTTATTACGATAGCACACCAAATTTTGGCGTCGTTGCCAGGGAGTAATCTTAGTTAATTTTTTTGCTTTTTGTGATCTTTATTTTTTTATAATTAATTATATTTTCATTCATTTACAAAAAAAAGAAAAAAATCATTAGTTATCATTCTCATTTTTTTGAATTGCTTTTCATATTGTTCTTTATTGTTTATGGTTGTGACTCGATCTTCTAATCTAGGTAATTTTCAGACCGATCCAGAAATATAAAAAACTTTGCGCAGGTTAAGGAAGGAAACTCAAAGAGAATCTAACGAGAACAACCTCGCTCCGGATTTCGTATTCTCTTGCAATTCTAATCCTGAAGAAGGAGTCATGGCTGCAAATAGAAATTTGAAAGAACTCGTTGTCCCAGATTTGAATCAACACCCTTTATGCATAACGTTTCCTACTTTAGATGCTACTACTACTTTTGAATTAAAATATGGACTTATACATTTATTGCCAACTTTTCATGGTCTTGCAGGTGAAGACCCTCACAAGCATCTAAAGGAGCTTCATGTGATTTGCACAAGTATGAAGCCAACGGGGGTGACTGAAGAGGAAATTAAATTAAGAGCCTTTCCATTTTCTTTAAAGGATTCGGCTAAGGATTGGCTCTACTACCTACCATCCGAAAGTATTGTCACATGGAATGAGATGAAAAGATTGTTCCTAGAAAAGTACTTTCCAGCTTCAAGGGCGGCCAATATCCGAAAAGAAATTTGTGGGATAAGGCAACACAATACAGAATCTCTCCACGAGTACTGGGAACGTTTCAAAAAATTATGTGCAAGCTATCCCCATCATCAAATTAGTGAGCAACTACTTATTCAATACTTCTATGAAGGCCTTCTATCAAATGATAGAAGCATGATAGATGCTGCTAGTGGAGGAGCTTTGGTAGATAAAACTCTGGAGGCCGCAAGAAATTGAATTACAAATATGGCGGCCAATTCTCAACAATTTGGCATTAGGCTAGATCTTCCATCTAAACACACCAACGAGATAAATATTTCTTCCCTAGAACAACAAATTGCTAGTTTAACTTCTCTTGTTCGTCAAATGGCTGTAGGTAACATACAAACGACGAAGGCTTTTGGGATATGTTCAATAACGGAGCATCCAACTGACATGTGCCCAACTCTTCAAGAGGAGCCCAATGAGCAAGTGAACGTGGTAGGTAGTATTTCTGGACAACCACAAAGGAAGTATGATCCCTACTCAAACACATACAATCCAGGATGGAGAGATCATCCCAATTTCAACTATGGGAATCCACAATCAAATCATTCCGTCAATCAAAATCGGCCAAGTTACCAACAGTACAAGCAACTATATCCCTATGAAAAACAATCGGGCCAAACTTCTAACTCTGGTATGTCTTTAGAAGATATTGCTAATTCTCTTGCCACTAATAATTTACAATTTCAACAGGAGACAAGGGCCAGTATTCAGGAGACGAAGGCCAGTATTTAAAGCTTGAACAATCAAATGAGCCAAATGGCTATAGCAATCAATAAGCTGGAGGCACAAAGTTCAGGGAAGCTACCATCTCAAACGATAATAAATTCGAAAGAAAATGCAAGTGCAATCATTTTGCAAAGTGGTAAAGAGGTTGACATTCAAGTAAAAGAAGCACCTACATCGTCAAAACATGAGGAAGAGAAAACAACTATTGCAGACACGAACTTCCCCAACAATGATGAGGTACCCAATTGTAAGTTTCCACCTCTTTCTGATTACAAACCAGTACCTCCTTTTCCTCAAGCTTTAGCAGAATCTAGAAAATTTGAACAAAATAATGAGTTATACGAGACTTTTCGTAAATGTAAGGTAAATATTCCACTTTTAGATGCTATCAAACAAGTACCTCGTTACGCTAAATTTTTAAAAGAATTGTGTACAATAAAAAGAAAACAAAAACTTAAAGGATATGAAAAAGTGAAAGTAGGGGAGAGTGTTTCTGCAGTAATTCAAAGAAATCTTCCTATGAAATGCAAAGATCCAGGAATGTTTACTATGCCTTGTAAGATAGGTAACAATAAATATGAGAAAGCCATGTTAGATTTAGGAGCTTCTATCAACGTCATGCCATATTCTATATATGAATCTCTAAATCTTGGACCTCTGAATAAAACTGGTGTTGTAATTCAATTGGCTGATAGATCTAATGCCTATCCCAAGGGATTAATTGAGGATCTTCTTGTACAAATTGATAATTTGGTTTTTTCTGCTGATTTTTATGTGCTTGATATGGAAAATGGTGACCAAACTGCTCATATTTTGTTAGGAAGACCATTTTTAAAGACATCCAAGACTAAGATAGATGTGCAAAGTGGCATACTTACTTTGGAATTTGATGGTGAAATTATTAATTTTAATATTTATGATGCCATGAAATATCCTGATGATGATAATACTGTTTATTCTATTGATTTGGTTGATTCTTTAGCATAGGATGTTTTTGAACTTGATGGCAAAGATGAATTAGAAGTTGCCATTAGTGAGCATCTCGAAAAAGAGCATAAGGGGTTAGCTCTGAGTACTAATTTGCAGGAAACTATTGCAGCATTGAATGATTGTCCAAAAATACAACCGTCAGGTAACATTCCTTCTATTTTTTTTATCAATTTCTAACAAGAGGCCTTCACCCTCTATTTTGCAGGTCCCTATTCCAGACTTGAAGCCTGTTCCTAGTCACCTCGAGTATATTTTTCTTGGAGATGGAGGAACATTACCAGTGATCATCTCTAATAAACTTAGTACAACACAACAAGAAAAGCTTGTACATGTCTTAAGGAGCACAACATGGCTATCGGTTGGACAATTGCTGATATAAAAGGAATTAGTTCGTCTACATGCATGCAACGCATCTTACTTGAGGAAGGAGCAAAACCATCCCGACAACCACAAAGAAGATTAAACCCACCCATGATGGAGGTAGTAAAAAAGGAGATCCTAAAACTTCTTGAAGTTGGAGTGATCTATTCTATTTCAGATAGCCAGTGGGTTAGTCCGGTGCAAGTGGTTCCTAAAAAGACTGGAATAACTGTCGTGAAGAATCAAAATGATGAGCTAGTTCCCACTCGTGTCCAGAATGGGTGGCGGGTTTGTATAGATTATAGAAAATTAAATGCTGAAGCTCGCAAGGACCACTTTCTATTACCTTTTATTGATTAAATGCTTGAAAGGTTAGCTGATCATACTTACTATTGTTTTCTTGATGGTTATTCAGGTTATTTTCAAATTCCAATTGCTCCGGAAGATCAAGAAAAGACAACTTTTACATGTCCGTTTGGAACTTTTGCATATCGTCGCATGCCATTTGGTCTTTGCAATGCCCCAGCCACTTTCCAAAGGTGTATGGTTTGCATTTTTTCAGAATATGTTGAGCATATTATAGAAGTATTTATGGATGATTTCACAGTTTATGGAGACTCTTTTGATAAATGCTTGCATAACCTTACACTTATTATCTAAAGATGTGTAGAAACTAATCTTGTGTTAAACTCAGAAAAATGTCATTTTATGGTTAAACAAGGTATAGTTTTGGGTCATATTGTTTCATCTAAGGGAATTGAGGTAGATAAAGCCAAAATTGATATTATTCAATCTTTACCTTATCTTACTAGTGTGCGGGAAGTTCGTTCTTTTCTTGGACATGCAGGTTTTTATCGAAGATTCATCAAAGAATTCTCCAAAATAGCGTTATCCTTGTGCAAGTTGCTATAAAAGGATGTGGCATTTAAATTCGATGAGGCGTGTAAAAAGGCATTTGATACACTAAAGAAACTATTAACTTCTGCCCTAGTTATCCAGCCCCCTAACTGGAACGTGCCTTTTGAGATAATGTGTGATGCAAGTGATTATGCAGTCGGCACTGTATTGGGTCAAAGGATGGGAAGAGCATCTCACATAATTTATTATGCTTCAAGAACATTGAATGATGCTCAGAGAAATTACTCTACTACTGAAAAAGAACTTTTAGCTGTTGTTTTTGCTTTAGAAAAATTTTGATCTTATTTGCTTGGTACTAAAATTATTGTCTATTCTGATCATGCAGCTCTTCGTTATTTGATGACGAAGAAAGAGGCAAAACCAAGGTTAATCCGATGGATACTTCTCTTGAGTGAATTTGATTTGGAGATCAAAGATAAAAAAGGAAAAGAAAATCATGTTGCCGATCATTTAAGTCGTTTAGTTCATGTGGAGGATGAACTTCGTCTGCAAGAAATATTTTCCGATGAGCAATTGTTTGCTGCAATTGCGACATTATCCTGGTATGCAAATATTGTAAATTATTTGGTTACTAATATGTTTCCTCATGGTTTGTCAAAGGCTCAAAGAGATAAGCTTAAAAGTGATGCCAAATACTATGTGTGGGATGACCCATACCTGTGGAAGCATTGTGCAGATCAAATAATAAGAAGGTGCGTACATGAAAATGAAATTATTTCAGTTCTTACCTTTTGTCATTCTTATGCATGTGGAGGACATTTTGGAGCTAAGAGGACGGCAAGAAAAGTATTAGAATGTGGTTTCTATTGGCCGTCTTTATTTTGTGATTCATATTCTTTCTGTAAAACATGCAATAATTGCCAAAAGACAGGTAATATATCTCAAAGGAATGAAATGCCACAAAATCCTATATTATTTTATGAAATTTTTGATGTTTGGGGCATTGATTTTATGGGACCGTTCATTGTATCTTTTGGTTATGTTTATATTTTGCTTGTTGTTGATTATGTATCAAAGTGGGTAGAAGCTAATGCTACCAGGACTAATGATTCTAAAGTTGTTTCAGATTTTATCAAGTCCAACATATTCTCCAGGTTTGGGATTTCGAGAGCCTTAATAAGTGATCGAGGTACTCACTTATACAATCGAACCATCGAGTCTTTGCTAAAAAAGTACCATGTGACCCACAAGGTGTCAACTGCCTACCATCCACAAATGAGTGGGCAAGCAGAGGTATCAAATAGAGAGATTAAGTCCATCATTGAGAAGACGGTCAATCCGAGTAGAAAAGATTAGAGTTTGCGCTTGGATGATGCTTTGTGGGCGTATAGAACTGCTTATAAGACACCTATCGGTATCTCACCATACCGGTTGGTGTTTGGGAAACCGTGCCATCTTCCTGTTGAGTTACAACACAAGGGTTATTGGGCTATCAAGAGTCTCAATATGAAGGCATATGAAAATGGAGAACATAAAAAGTTACAACTACAAGAGCTAGAGGAAATTCGCAATGACGCCTATGAGAATGCTCAAATTTACAAAGAGAAAACGAAGGCTTTTCATCACAAGATGATCTCTAGGAAGGAGTTTCAAGTTGGTCAAAAAGTCCTTCTATACCAGTCACGACGTCATCTGTTTTCGGGTAAATTGCGTTCTCGTTAGATTGGACCTTTTGTTGTTACTAATGTTTTTAATCATGGTGCAGTTGAAATTCAAAGTTTAGCAACATCTAAAGTGTTCAAGGTAAATGGCCAAAGGCTCAAGCTTTCTATGAAGGTTTCAAAGTGGAGAATGTGGATGAATTGCACCTTGAGGATCCAACTGATACCATTTGAAGGATGGCACGTCCGCGACTATAAACATAGGCAACCCAAGGGGAGTTTGTTCTTATTCTTGCAATTTTTTTTGTTTATTTTTATTTTTTCTTTGCATTTAGCCTTACATTAGGACAATGTCAGTTTAAATGTGGGGGAGGGGATTTAAATTATTTTAAGCAGTTTCAGTTTTTTTATGTTTCAAAAAAAAGAGTTTTTATTTTATGTTTTTGTGGTTTTCAACAAAGTTTTATTTTATTTTATTTTCAAAAAAAGTTTTGTTTTTTTTTGTGATTTTCAGTAATTTTTGTTGTGTATGTCATGAACAAGAGTTAACTAAGTTTAATAAAATTCATAACATGATTGAATGAGTAATCTTTTCAACTTAGAATTAATTAGTCTAGTATTTTTCCTTGAGAATGGTTGTGACTAAATTTGGTAGACAAAAGCCGATGAGATTTTGAGCCTTTAGACTGGCACATCAGTCCCACTATTCTTGATGAGTGATATTCTTCCATGGATTTGTTTCTCTAGAAATTGCTTAGATTCTCTTCGAGGTCACATCGGCACATGCATACATGAATATGATTAAGGCCATCTTTGTTATACGCTATATAAGCCAAATAGCCTACCCTAAAATTATTTTTCCTTTGGTTGAACCCATTTGAGCCTTATTGCTTCTATTTTTGTGAAACCATATTACAAGCTTTAACCTAAAAAAAATCTTTACCCAGGCCAGAAAACTAATGGAGCATTATGATATGTATGGGTGTATAAAAATAAGTGTGGGGGTATCTGAATTTCTAGTTTGGCTACATATTTTTATTCTCAAATTCTTGAGTTCCATCATGAAAAAAAAATAAAAAAGGAAAAAGAAAAAAAAAATGAAAAAAAAAATGAAAAAAAAGATAATGAGAAAAAGAAAGGAAGAAAGAAAGAAGTAATGAAAAAAAAGTGATGAAGAAAATTACTTTTGATATTCATTTTCATAATTCTTCCTCCAATTCCAATAAAGGGGTATGTTGAATGCTTTAAGGTCAATTTGAAGAAGCTAAATGGGGTGATTGGTTTTAAATTATTTTTGCTCTACTAATTTTGATGGTTTTTTTGAGCTACACTCCCAAAATATATCCTACCTTAATCCTAAGCCACGCTACAACCCATAAAAAGTCCTTATGATTTGTGTTATGCATGTGATCCAAGTGGTGGAGAATGAGAAGATATGCAGGCTTATGGTAGATCATTTCTATTGGAATAAATTTGAGAGAAATACTTACCCTTCAAACCATGAGAGCTGAGTGTTTATTCCCGTGAGAGTCTACCAATTTAGTTTACACTATCTTCAAATAAAATTACTTACTAAGTAATTAGAAGTTGTTTAAGAATATATTTTCATGATATGTTATGAGTTTTTAAGAGCATGTTTATTCTTTATTTATGATATTACAACCTTGATTTTCGTTTAAAAAAAACATAATAAGAGTTTTGTCCGAGGACGAACAAAAGTTAAGTGTGGGGGTATTTGATGAGAACATAAAATGTTATATTTTTATCCCTTAATGTTCATCATTTTATGCTCATTTTATGACTAAAATACTCATTATATTTATATTTTGCTGTAGGATGAATTTGGAGACACTATGTGCAAAATGGAGCTAAAATACAATTCTGGACAGTTTTGACACCTTTCACCAAAATGGGCATAACTTCCTCATCTGAAGTGCAATTGAGGTCCTTCAATATGATTCGGAAAGCTAAGACAGAGGCTACAACTTTCATATTTTGTGATTTTCGAGATTCTGGCTACATCATGGACGAAATTAGGCTTGAAGTTCGGTCAAAGATGCTGTGAACAGAATTAGGAACCAAAATAACTATTCTCCTATTTTTTTATGACTTAGTTTCTTTTTGGTTTGAGAAATTATAACTTATAGAGGATATGTGGGGAGATATTGTGGGCTTGAAATAACTAAATTATGGTGTATAAAAGGGGGTAGAAATCAAGAGAACACACCACAAAACATAACTCTTCTTCTTCTTCTCCAACTTTTCTTTTGAAGTTTTGATGAACATGTGTGACTAGTAGTCTTATTGGTCGAAGTGTACGGAAGTCTTGGAATCAATAAACTTGTGAGATCTAAATTATTTTATATATTTGAGTTATACTTTGAATATTGAATGTTTTCTATGCCAACTTTCATGATTGTTTTGTTTAATTACTAGAAGGCCTACTAGTTTATTATTCATTTCGATCTACCGCTAAATTAGATATCAAATCCGTAATAGTTTGATGTTTCTAATTTGTGAAGCAACCAAGATTTAATAAACTGCTTTGTTTTATTAGATCTTAGAAAAAAAATGTTTGACAAAATTAAATGCAACCGCTTGTGCTTGTATTGTTTTGCTTTATCGATCTCTTTATTCTTTAAGAAATTGCTAGAGTAAATCTATAGCGCTTATCTTAGATTATTTAGTAAGTAAAGTCAATTAGGTTGCTTGTATCTGATTAACTAAGCCTAAGAGAGATAGGAAGATACTTCCAACGGTAAATATTCAAAGTATGATTTAATTTATGCTTGCATCAATGATCAATTTTATGATTTCCAATAGTGAATGTTCACTGAGACCAATATTTGTTCCTTTGATTGACTTTAATTGTTTTTAGTTCTTCTTAAATTATCTATTATCATATTCAAGACTCTTCCTCCTCCTTGTTCACATAACACAAATCTAAACTAATTAATCCCCGTGGGATCGATCCTTACTCTCACTTCTACAAATCATTTTGAGAGTAAAGGTTTTATTTATGGATGCATACGACAGCACACCACTCTACTTCTTTGTTGTTTTCTGCTGTGCCAAGTATTCTGTTTCCGGCGCATATTGATTTCTGTTGCACGAGAGTTAGGGAGCATAGGAGTTTCGGCCTTAGATGTGCCTAAAATTCTATGCTTCTACAAGACCCCCTTCAATGCTTTCAAAACTTTCTGCCAAGTTTTGGAATACTTTGAACAAGAAGCATGGATAGTCGTTGTTCTGGACACATGTCCTCGTGTGGACACATGGCTCTTCTGGGCGCATGACCGCTTCGTGCATTGCTGTGGGGTCCATGTTGTTTTTCAATTTTATACAAGAAAATAATGCCTCAAATTTTGGAAGATTAATGATAATCTTTTGGAAGATATACAGCCGTCAGTTTCACGAGACCTGAAGAGTTTTTTGCTGATGTCAGCTTTTATCGGTTCACGCACATGGCTGATGCCTATAAATAGGCGTCTGTGTGAGAGAGAGAAAGTCTTCTAATTTTGTTTTCTTTTTCTCTTTCTTTCTCTAGAGTCTTCGAAAACTCTAGCTTCTTTTAGAGAGATGGCTCCCAAGACTTCCCGTGGCGGTGCTGGCCGAGGAAGGGACAAGGACAAGGAGCCCGTAGATGTCGACGTGGAGGACACTCCCGTCGTCGCAGCAACGCACGCCGACGTACGACCGACGGTGATCGGTGAGTGATCCTCTGCCTTGGTGTTTTTACTTCGTTGCAACACAGTTGGGGACGTAGGTGTGACTAAAATGAGTCGGATCCCCATTGACATGCCTAGGCTTCCAATTGCTGACACGTATGGACTTTGTCCTGATGATGCGCCAAAGCTCCTTCTGCTGACGCATATGGACCTAGGTCCTGATGATGCGCCGAAGCTCCCTTTGCTGACGCGCATGGACTTAGGTCCTGATGATACGCCGAAGCTCCTTTTACTGACGCACATGGACTTAGGTCATGATGATGCGCCGAAGCTTCTCTTCAAATGCGCATGGGCCTCGGTCTTGTGTGTGCGCCTTTGATGAGGTTCTATTTGTGTGCATGGGTTTCGACCCAGTTGATGAGCCAGATTTGTTGATGCGCCTCAGATGCTTACTCGAGCTTCTAAATTTTCTTTGATTCTGTTGCAGTATCCATGCATCGTAAAGGAAGAGTACTGCCTCCTCTCCTCAAACAAGAGCCGGTGACCGTTAAGGAGGAGGTGTTACCAAAGGTTGAGGTCAAGGAAGAACCGATGATCATCAGGGAAAAGATTGCTCCCAAGGTTGAAGTTAAGGAGGAACCACCGTCAGAGAGTAGTAGCATCGGGACTGACCCTCATACCCCTACAGAAGACCTTAACCAGATTGAGCCTTCATATGCAAAGTGGCTGAGGGAGTGGTACATGCCTCAACGCAACTATGATCCCTGGCTGTGAGGATTCGTAGGTTGCCTTGTAATTGCCTTTTCTGGGAATATGAATAAAGTCGATGTCCCTATTTTGTCTTAGTGTTTCTGTCTATCTTTTGATTTTTGATGTCGATGTAATCCTTGACTTCCTGCTTAAATGAAGAAATGAAGAACCTTGTGCTTTGTTCATTCTTGTGATGAATCGTGTGATCTTTTGGTAGACCTATTATCTTTTGTGCCCCTTGGTTTCGAGGTACAGATAATAAGTTAAGAATGGGGAAAACTGACATATTTACTCAGAGGTAGTATGGACGTGGTAAATACGGGTTAATGGTAGAGGTTTCATACTCAGAGGTAATATGGACGTGGTAGGAGTGAACTCTGTAGGGATATATAGAACAACTCAGAGGGGATGTGAATTTGGATGTTCTATGATCAACGTACAACAACACAGGGGTGGTTGCACGGGATGTTTACTCAGAGGTAATGTGGACGTGGTAAACATAGTAATGAGCGTGATCTTACGTAGTGTAAGATTCTGCTTTGTGGGGTATAGAGAAGCAACTCAGAGGTGATGTGGACATGGTTGTTCTCCTACAGGAGATGCAACGGAACAACTGGGTTCAAGGAGCATGTGATTGTCAAAGGAGGGGCGTGAACTTGGTTTGTCAAGTTCACAAATTTTCTTACTGGAGAAAGGAAAGTACATTCTGAAGGATGTCAGGAGTAGTACTTCTTTAGACACTTGCCATTGATGGACATCATGAACAAGTCCCCATTAGGTTGAGCGAGACGGTAAGCACCGTTTGAGTATACCGCCTCTATGATGAAGGGTCCTTCCCATTTGGGTTCGAACTTTTTTGGTGTCTTGTGAGTCATCACCATCGGTCTCCTGACTGCCAGGACCAGGTCGCCTACTTGGAAAGTTCTCTATTTGACTCTTCTGTTGAAACACTACAAGAAAATAGGTCTTTCCCAACGTTTTTTTTTCGACGTTTATGGAAACGTTGGCTATGGCATAATATTCCGACGTTCTTTTATAAATGTTTCAAAATACCTACGTTTATTTTTAAATGCCAAAAAATTTCCAGCGTTTGGTCAACAACGTCAAAAAATATGGGACTTTTTCGATGTTTTTTCTTCTTCTTTAATAAACGTTGCCAAATACTGACATTTGTTTTTAAGTGTTGAGGAATTATCGACGTTTAAGGAAAAACTGCAAAAAAATTACCGACGTTTTGGCCAAAAAACGTAGAATATTTTATTCACTACACCCAAATAGTTACTAAAAATCTATTTTGTATTTATATTATTTTTATAATTTTTGTAATGCTGAAAACCATTACGAATTATAAAAAATTGAAATACTTCCCGCACTCATTTTCATCTTTCCCCCTCTCACTGGAGTTTTCCCTTTCTTTACTCGAGCTCCCCCAATTCCTCTCTCTCTCTCTCTCTCTCTCTCTCTCTCTCTCTCAATCTCATATGGTCGAATAGCAAACCCGAAATCTCCAACTACATCCGACACGCAAATGGTGAGGGTCGATGCTCCGGCTGGCCATCCTCTCTCAGCTCCTCGTCATTGCCCTAATCTTCCTCTCGTGGTTTCTCTTCGACCCTTACGACACCTCCCTTCCGTGCCTTGCTATCCCAGCCATATGTTCTCGACCACTCTCCTATTCAATGGTCGGGGATTGCCGTAGCGATCGAGCGGATCGTCGTGTGAGATTTCGTCTACTTCAAGCGCACGAAAGAATGTGGCTACGAGTATGAGCAGCCAACGACGAATGGTGTCGATAATTCCAAGTAGGGTTTTCAATTCATTTACAAATCCATTATTTTTTGATTAATTATGATTTATTTGGTTGTTATTCTGCGTCGGGTTCAATGCGGAGACGGTGCAGTACATTTATTTGGTTGATTAATTGTGATTTATTTCGTCTACTTCAAGCGCACGGAAGAATGTGGCTAACTTAACTGATTCTTTTTTCTCAGATCCTGTTATAAAAGGCTTTTCAAGGATTAAGTAAAGGTAACTTTTGTAAAATATCCTATCTGCTGAAAGCATTTTTTGTTCCTCTATTATCCATATACTAAGGTGAACCATAACATTCAACTTGCTAGTGATAAGTTGATGACCGAGGACCCTCCTATCTTTTCATATATTGTGGACAACTATGTGAAATTGTAAATTGTGTAAAATGTTGTCCAAAAAATGTCGATTGTCTTACACATTCTTATTAGAATTTCTCAAAAATTAGTTATAGACTTGTTTTTGTTGATACGATACAATTCTTATTATTTGGTGATGATTCGTGACCTTTTCAATGATACAACCCTTGACTTGAATGATCAGAGTATATGTTTTGATGCATTATACGAAATCAAGGGATAGAAGGGGATTCAACATGATAGAGGGAGTACAAAATGGCTCTCCCAATCTAGTCTTGTGAACTTTAGGTATGTTATAAGAAGATTATAGGTATATACTATAGTGGTATGACGATATCTAAGGTCCACATCATAGTAGATGCCATCCAAATTCCAGCTTTTTGGTCTTTCCATTAGATAGGGTTGGTAAACCAAATAATTGTGCTTTAAATATGATGGTTTATTAAGTATGACATGATATAGTCTAATTCTTTTCGGCACCTAAAATGATTAATCATTAGGTGAGATGTCATGTAATTCAAATAAATTTATTTGAGACTTCAAACCTTAACTTTCTTGAGACACTTTTGTTATTGTGTATCATATGCTACTTTAAATTGTGGTTGGACACAAATCTTGTTCTAACGAGTCATCAAGCTGCACTTTCTTATATCTAAAAGACAAGCACGTATACTCTATATAAACAATACATTGTTAAGAAAAAACCAAGTAATCTAGACAATGATGTTTCAATTACCAATGTGCGACATTTGTGTTTTAATTACCAAACGGCTGAGATCGTTGTGGTGAATTAGGATGGTAATGTTGCAGGATTATTGCTTTAGTGATCCCTCATTAAGTAACCCCTCACTATGTCTTAGGATCCTCTTTATTGATATGTTAGTGTAAAGTACATTTCATCGTCATCATTGCATGCATAATAGTCCTAATATTTCTCATTTATCGTTTATTTTATTTTTGTATCTGCTATATTACCTTTATACTACCAAGACCCCCTTACCCCTATCCCTGCAAAGCTCCATTCCTTGTGAATATTTGTATCTTATTTTATGGCATGTTAGATGTGGTTCGTACATGAAGGTTAGATTAGATGTTTTATGGTTGGTTGTTGACTACATATGTTGGAGAGTTATTGCTACTACTGCAACAATGGCCAATTAGATTTTTTTACAATGAATTAGAGCTTCTTGTGAAAGCTATTGTCATGTCAGTCTGGAATCTCCCTAACCCAATCTGGAAATGGACTTGACTACTGGGACATGTTATTTAAAGTGTACCTGGCACAGACCTGATCTGTCTATCTGGTTAAGGCTGCTGAATTATATCAATGAATCTGACTTTAACTCGTTCAAATCAATGACGTCCTCAGTATAGCCTGTTTGCAACTTGTCCTCATGCCAATATCACTATCTCTGCTATCTTAAGGTCACAATTAGATTTCATATTGTTGTGTTGTGAAGCACATTTATTTATTTATTTTGTGACACAACACAGGCAATCTTGACAAGAAGGAACTCATTTAGTGGAATCAGATATTTGGATGAACATGCCATATTTGCTTGGGAACACATAAACGAGCCTCGTTGTGTACTGAATTCATCTGCTCCTCTCCTTCAGGTGAAGAGCCACTCTTAAATTTTCCTAACCATTAATTTCAGAAAATTAATTACAATAAACTTGCTAACCATCTGCAATGCCAAGAGATTGAATCTTTATTTATACTTTTGGTTAGGCTTGGATCACTGAGATAGCTTCTTATGTCAAGAGCTTGGACCAGAACCACCTTGTTACCATTGGCCTTGAAGGGTTCTATGGGCATAAAGGAACTGAAAGATTGAGAGTGAACCCTGGGGATTGGGCAGGTGCACTTGGTTCAGATTTCATCCAAACCGACAGTTGCATATATATTGATTTTGCTTCAGTCCATGTATATCCTGATAGCTGGATCCCTCAGGCAAACCTGGAAGAGAAGGTCAAATACCTGTATAGCTGGGTGGCTTTCCATGTGAACGACAGCAAAAATGTGCTAAAGAAACCTGTCATCTTCTCGAAGGTAGGCTTCAACTTGCAAGAAAAGATGAGCGGGTCATATGATAGGGATATTTTACTGAAGACTATTCTTGATCAAGTCTACGAGTCGGCTCAAATAGGGCAACCTGGAGCAGGAGCTGGAGCTTTAATATGGCAATTTATGGTCGAAGGAATATAGGTATATCGGGATGAATTCTAATTGTATTTAATTCAAGGTTTGCAGTATCAGAATCAGCGTCTTGGACCTATCTTACACTGAGCATTGGTCCATTGGACATATACAAAGCACTTAGGAGGGACATTAAGTGTTATTCTGTCCGAAACACCTGAGAAGCACGAGCCTTATTAAGGTTCGACAGGTTCTCATTGTTGTGTGGCAACAATGAGCATGGGAGAAATTTTACTCGAGGGAAGAGAACATTATTTGATCACCCAATTGCTAGTTCGCTATGTATAAGGTACTTTGTTGAGTTTTTAAAAAAAAACTTCCTGCAGCTTGTGTAGATTTGAATTGATGTACTCAAATATATCTAGAATTGTCCATAAATGTTGAATTGATTGCTGCACATTAGGCCTGTTGATTGTTGAAAATAAATAACTATTATGAATTAAACCAGGGATAATTGGGAAGATGGAAATCCTGGATCTTGGGGACCAATCCACAATATCAGGTCTGTGATCTCAATTCAATATTCATATTATTTTTATTAGAGTGCGAGATGATCTCTTCTTTTTTATATTTTATTTTCCAGAACCTTTAAAGTTCATGTATATATAATTCCAACTGTCTTTGTACCAATCTATCACAGCCAGGAACACCTACCGCCCGACCATATGAGGCACCTACTCCTGGTTTAGGATGAGCTAACACTCCAAGTGGGAATTACAGCAAATCTGGAACACCGATGAGATGGAAGTCCGCCATATGGTATTGTGATCATGCTTTAACATTTTTCATTAGTGGCATTCAATAGTTTTTTCTCGTCAGTAAAAACTTACAAGTTGATGTCTTCCTCATGTTCTTATATCAGGAAATGCTCCAAGTCCATACTTGCCATCAACTCCTGGCTTGCAGCTAATGACACCTAGTTCTGCATCATACCTTCCTGGCACACCTGGTAGACTGCCAATGACGCCTAGAAATGTTGAACTGGATGTTATGTCACCTACAATAGGTTAGTTTCCATCAACTTTGATCCCATACAAGAGTGCTAGTCCCTCTTATGGATTATATTTATAGATCTTATAAGAACAATTAAAAATTTGCATGAGCTTAAGTTATCTCAAATCAATGAAGTCAAACTACAAAGTTGTTAGAAGGTTACACAGAAACCTAATTTTGTTAACCATTAGTGATTATGGAAATGCCTGAATCATGCAAGGATAAGTAAATAAATTTAGGTATTGAAGTATATTTTCCTGATCTCTTGACTCAATGCATATGTCATGTATGAATTTAGGTTATTGAGCACCCAAGTATGTCACAAGTTCGAGAGGATTTGGGCAGTCCTAAATTATACCTGGTATTTTCTGAATTATTAGGATTGAAATTTACTTCGATATCTATCCATTTGTTTATGTATAATACTAACTACCACCTTTCTATAGTTATGTTCAATAAATTACATTATCCCGATGCTTTATATACTCTATATATACGACTGTTGCATTCATAGAGGCCTTGATTTTGTTAAATAGATGCCTCTCATATTACATATCCTACTACTGCCGTCTTGATTGCAGGTTAATTGCTGCAGTTCCTATCAGGAACTTTACTGTATGTGCAATAACTTTGTAGATACTTTTATGTTTTGTCAGCCTGATATTGGCCATCTTGATGTTCTCAAGTTAAAGGTTTCAGCTTTTTAGATACTTTTATGTTCTGTAGATTCCGCAGTAGGCATACTTTTAGTTCTCAGCCATCGTGTATGGTTTTTTTTTTACCTTAATTATTAACCTTCTCACTTTTTCTACTGGTTTTACTGATGTGCGTGTTCAGCATTGTTTTGTAGTTTTATTATTTACATTTATATTTCCTTGGGTGGAAATTCACTTGCTCATTGCACGTGAAATTATTAAACTCGATAATATTTTATTAAACTCGATAATATTTTATTAAACTCGGTAATATAGTAAAATATTATATTTGATCAATAAAAGATTATTTAATAAATTATATATTGTTGAACTTATAATGTTACTTGGAGTGTGATTTAATTACTCATTGGGAAGCTGGTTGAATATAAATGCATGGCAAATATATTCAATTTTTTTTAAATGGCTTTACCTATACTGACGTTTTTGTCAAAACGTTGGCAAATTGTTGGAAAAAGGTGGGAAAGCAAATCCCAACATTTTTGCAAAAGATTGGGAAAGTAGTCCAATTTTTGACGTTTTTGTAAAGCGTTGGAAAATTTCATCCATTATTGCAGAATTGTCGACGTTTATTAAACGTTGCGGCAAACGTAGGGAATACATATGCCAACGTTTATCTGAAACGTTGTAAATTCCCAACTAGGGCAACGACGACATTTGTAGGAAACGTTGAAAAAACGTTGGGAATACATATGCCAACGTTTTTTACCTTTTTCTCGATGTTTATAAAACGTTGGAAAAAATTAATTTTCTTGTAGTGAAAGCCTGTGAAATGCGGGCTTGATAAAGTTTGATGCGTTGTTGAGCTAAGAGGCATTTTTCTTCGAGCGCTTCCAACTCTTGTAGATGGTGACGTTGATTGTCTTCTTCCATCAGCTGGCTTTTGATCGCCACTCGGAGTGAGGGTATCTGGATCTCTAGAGGTAGTACTGCTTTGCTTCCATAGACCAACGAGAAGGGTGTGTTACCCGTCGGGGTCCGTACCATCGTGCGATAGGCCCAAAGGCATTCACCGAGCTTCTCATCCTAGTCACGCTTGTTGGATGACACGACCTTTTTGAGTAGCTTGACGATAGTTTTATTACAAGCTTCAGCCAATCCATTTGCTGTCGGATTGTAGGCGGTTGATGCCACATTCTGAATAATTCTTGTCGTAGAATCTACTGAACGCATGGCTGATAAATTATAGACCATTATCGTGGATGATCCTCCAGGCCCTGAAACGGTAGATGACATGATGCTTGATGAAGCTGATCACTTTTGATCTTTTCACCTCTGTCAGTAGTACTGCTTTTGCCCACTTAGAGAAGTAGTCGGTGATTACTAGGATAAAGCGGTGTCCTCTGGATGAGGAAGGGGTGACAGGTCCCACTATGTCTATTCTCCAGGCTTCAAATGGCCAAAAGGCGATCGTAGGATGTAGAGGCTCTAACAGTCTATGGATGAAGTCGGCATGTAGCTAGCAAGCACGATATTTTTTTGCATATTCGACAACATCGGCCATCATGGTGGGCCACTAATAGCCCATGGTCGAAGTCGGTCCTGTAGCTTAGGACCGGGTTGGTGAACTCCACACGTTCCATCTTGGGCTTCTCGAAGAGTTTCGGTTGCATCTTTGTTTGATAGACATCAGAGGAGAAGTCCATCGAAGGAGCGTCGGTACAACATTTTAGTGGCCGTATAGTAATAGAACCGGAGCGAGCGCCTTCTGACCGAGACTGTTTACTTCGGGTCTTCCAGGAGGATCCCACAGACGGTAAAGTCGATGAACGAAAATCTCCAGTCTCTGACGTTGATGCTAGTTTCAGTAGTCATGTCATGATTTGTTCGCATGCACAGATTGTTTCTGGGGCAAGCCAAACCCCGACCCACCACTATAATGAAGTGTTGAGTCCCGACGGGTGCTGCCAATGAGGTCGCAAAGCCAGCAAGAGCGTCAGCCTCCAAATTTTGTAGTCGAGGCACATGTTCTATGAAGAATTCAATGAAGGTTGAGATGATGTCCAATGCTGCTTTGTGATAAGGGACCCGGTCTTCATGGCAGACCTCGTATTGTCCTCGAACTTGATTGATGACGAGTTTTGAGTCGCCGTAAGACTCTAGTTATTCTACCTCCAGCTACTTTGCTAACTGGAGTCCCATGATAAGAGCATTGTACTCTGCAACGTTGTTGGAGCACGGCTCTGAAGGGGAATAGGTATGCTGGATGACTAGCTTTTCAGGGGAGATCAGGACTACCCCCACTCCTGCGATGACCTGGCCTTTGGGGCCTATTTTTAAAGCACCATCAAAGAACATCCGCCAAACAGGGTTCTCTTCGATAATATTTGATTCTCGTACTTCATCTGGAATGTCCTCATAGAGTCTAGACGATTCCGGAATTGGATGTGCGGCTAGGAAGTCGGCCAGTGCTTGGCCTTTGACTACCTTTTGCGGGACGAATACCATGTCATATGGCGTCAATAGTATCATCCAAGTAGCTAATCAAGAATTTAGCGCTCCTGGCTTAGTCATGAGAACTCTGACGAATTGACCCGAGGAATGACATGAATTGTCTGTCTCGAGACATAATGGCGAGTTTTCTGGATGGCGAACACTAGAGCTAGACATTCTTTTTCGACAGAGTTGTACCGGTGTTCGGCCCCGACTATTTTCCTGCTAAGGTAGTAGATGGCATGCTCATGGCCCGCATCATTGTTTTGGGCTAATAAAGTACCAAAGGAATGGTCCATTGTGCGGACATAGAGTAGAAATGGTTTGCCTGCGACAGGTGCCACCAAGACTGGAGGGCTCGTCAGATAAGCTTTAATGTCGTCAAAGGCTTTCTGACATTCTTCCATCCAGACATAGGAGACTCCCTTCTTCATGAGCTTGGTGAAGGGTTGGCATTTCCCGGAAAGGTTTGCGATAAACCTTTGGATGTATGCGAGATGTCCCTGCAGGCCTCGAAGTTCTTTAAAGTTTTTCAGAGGGTCCATGTCAAGAATAGCTTTAGTCTTCTCGGGGTCGACATGGATGCCTTTTGCAGTGATAATAAAGCCCAAGAACTTTTTACTGGAAACCCCAAGGAAGGATTTGGCAGGGTTCATCTTCAGCTGATGTGCCCGCATGAGATCGAAGACTGTCTTCAGATCTTGGAGGTGATCGTTGAAGATGGCTCTTGACGGCGATATCGTCAATGTAACATTCGACTATCTTGTGAAGGTATTGGCGGAAGATGGTGCTCATAGCTCGTTGGTATGTGGTGCTTGTATTCTTCAAGCCAAAGGGCATTATTGTGTAGCATTAAACCCCCTTCGGAGTCCTGAACGACGTGTATTTTTCGTCGTCTGGAAACACCTTGATTTGGTTGTAGCACGAGTACCCGTCCATGAAGGACATGTGCTCATAGCCACATGTATTGTCGATCATTACATCGGTGATCGGGAGTGAAAACTCGTCCTTCGGGCAAGCAGAGTTAAGATCCCGAAAGTAGATGTAGACTCGAATCTTCCCGTTCTTCTTTGTGACGGAAACAATGTTAGCCACCCAGTCTAGATGTTGCTCTTCGCGAATAAACCCGTCGTCTAGGAGTTTATCTACTTCTTTGTTAATAGCGTCCATAATATTGGAACGAAAGTGTCGATGTTGCTACTTAACAGGCTTCGCGTCAGGTAAGATATTAAGCTTGTGCCTTATGATTTGTGGGTCAAGTTTCGGTATGTCTTCGTAGCTCCAGACGAAGACATCGATGTATTCTTTAACCAGTTGGACCAAATATTCTCGGTCCTTTCCTGCTAAGCTCTTGCTGATGAAGATAGGTTTGGATGAAGATCCATCCCCAAGGTCTATCTGCTCGACTTCGTCTTTAGTAGGGGTTCCCGTAGTTCAAAGTGAGATTCCCATTGCACGCCTAGATGTTGAGCCCAGGGTTCTTCTTCAAAGAACTCTAGCGTTTGATCGTCGTCTTCCACTTCTGAAGGATATGCAAATATCATGTTGGCTGACAGCACCTTCCTGAAGATTGGGCCGATGCTAGTGTCAGAATCCTAAGTTGAAGCCTCGGATGAGTGAGAGTGTATGACATCCTCTCCTTCTGAACTCTCTGGGGTTGTTGGAGGTGTGATGTAGCCCACCCCCCGTCGAGTACGGTGATAATATTATTGTGGCTTCCCTTTCGGAATAGGGAGTCATAAGGGAAGACGTCGGCCCTTGCCATAGTTTAGACCCTAGCCCCTTTTCAGGTTGTAGCCCATCTTTTGGATGAGATACTTGGCTCGATCATTATACCAGTAAATTTGTATTCTGTCTGTATCGAGTTCTGGCTCCGTCGGTAAAAGGTCTTGGTGACGTTCGACTTTGCCGTGATAGGTTTCTGATCCTGGTTCTGGTGTGGGACTATATAACAGACTCCTTGGTACAGGACGACTCAATTTACATGATTAACAGTTGTCATTTGTGTTTGCAATGACTGTAGAGCATTATCTAGAGTATACATGGCATTCCAATGTGGAAGACTAGAATAATTGAAAGACACCCTTTTATTGATAAAATATAGGAACTTGTCCCGAGGGATTACATCATCAAGGGACGGTGCATCCACATTGGCGGATATATACTTACCCAGTTCTTCGTCAGTGAGTACTGGAGTAGCCTGAGGAGGCTCGAGAGAACCTATTGGGTGCTTGGCCTTTGTCGGCTTGGTGTCGATACAGATATATGGGCCTTCTCTTAAAGCTTAAGTGGGATTGAAGACTGAGAAGGTCTGCCTTTAAGCCGCATCTTAAGAGGAGCCTCGGTATTCCGGTAACTGGTGCCTTTCCACATAGTTTTACTACGAGAGGAGCCGTCACTTGGGGAGGCTTCCCCTTAAGTCGTATCTTCAAGGGGCTTCCGTGGATGCTCCGCCTAGAGAAGTTGGTGCCCTCCCACAAAGTTTGACCACTATAGGAGACAACGTTTGAGGTGGCTTCCTCTTGAGTCTCACTTTCAGGGGAGCGTCGATTGTCATCTCTGCCTCCAAGTCAGCTTCGGCTTCGGCCTTGGCTTCATCATCGGCATCGTTGGCTTCATCTTCGAGGTGAATCGACTTGTACAGGTCAGAGTCGGTGAAGAATGCCTCAATCCCCCTAAAAGGATCGACATCAGCAAACTCTGTTCTGACTATGCCGTTGGTGGATACGTACTTCATACATTGGTCGAGAGTAGATGGCACCACCATGTATTCGTGTAGCCACGGCCGTCCCAACAAGATGTTGTGGTTGACGTCCGCATCCATGACATAACAAGTCACCTCGGTATGAAGATCACCGATATGACACTTCAGTCGAATCTTCTCCAGTGGTTCACTCTTGCTGGCGTTGAAGCCACTGATTGTAGTGTGGGACGCCGTCAGACGATGCATCAGGATTCCCAACGTCTGGAGCAGAGTTCGGGGATAATGCAGAGAGAAGACCCTGGGTCGATTTGCATTCGATCCACCTTGATAGCACCAACATATCCTGTGTAATACAGTAGTCTGCTGTGACTGTTGTTCTTGAGCAGCATGTCTTGTTGAGTGAATGTGGTATTGGGGATGATCTCTCTCATACTATGGCAGTGTGGAGATGCTACTAGATCATCCTTAGGCTGCTTGAACTGACTGATGAAAGACTCAACATCCTTCAGGGCTTCGGAGAGAGCCTCCCGAGTATCTTTAGACAGGCATAGGAGCTTGAACAAGGACAGCCGAGCTGGAGTATTGGCAAGTTGTGCCAGTATGTCGAAGTTACGGGATTTGGTTAACCCCAAAGCATTGTCTCCTTGTAGAGGCCTGTCGAAGTGGGCCTCTTTATGCTTTTGTTTGTCAGCTGCTAGAAGTTGGGAAGGACCTTCACCTTGAGCAGCCGAGGTGGTAACGAGAGGTGCCACTTCGACAAGGGCTTCCTCAGGTTGAGTGATCTGCTGTGAACGTGTTTGTACTGAAAGTGCCTCCTTGGAAGAGGAGGTCACCATTCGACAAGACTTGGTCTTCTTGCCTTTAGCTTTGGAGGTAAAATGTACCCCTGTTTGAGTCAATACGAGAGCGAGATCTGGGTGAACCCACATGATCTCTCTTCGAGATGTAGTGAGTGGAATCAGTCCACTCGCGTTGTCACGAGTCGGCAGAAGGTTGACTACCTCCAATGTTGCCTTCAGGATGGGGACAACACCATCTTGAGTTGTAGTAGGCGGTAGGGTGCCGAACTGGAGTGACACTATGTTGGCCGAGACTGTCTTCTCCTCATAATCGATTGAGATGACGTTCGCATTGATCATACGTTATATGGAGTTCTTGTGGATGTAGCAGTCTTGAGTTGGATGTCCAACGAATCGATGGTAGTGACAGTACCTCGGGTCGTCCACTTTGCCCACCTCGTCGGGATGCTTTGTATCAGACAACTTGATCTTGTCGCTCTATTTCAGCATCTCGAAGAGTTTTAAGGTGTCTTCGTCATTGAAGGAGTAGACGTCCTTCGGACTCGGTACAGGTGGAGGCTTCTGAGTGAGCCCCTGTGTTCTCTTTGAAGCATTAACAATCAATGCTTGTTTTCCTTTCACCTTGTATCCACTGTTGCTGGTAGTAGGCCATTTTCCTTTGTTATCAAAGGCAGGGAAGTTAACCCCCATAAGGTGAGCATTATGTGCCTTCTTCTCAGCAACTTCGGCCCCGATGGTCAATGAACTCCAATCGGGGGGCTGGGTGGAGTCGAGCCCGAGCTTGATTGCAGGAGTCATGTTCATGCTGCAGGCATCGATCAATGCATGTTATGGCATACCCGGAGGCAACCTTAAGCATGCTTGTTGGAAACGTTCGATGAAGGCTCGAACAGTCTTCTTCTTTGTCTGGCGCACTTCTATAAGAGATGACATGGTCATATCCTTCCCACCGTCGTAGAATCGGTAGAAGAAGAGGCGTATCAAGTCATCGAAGAATGATATGTAGTAGTCAGGGAGGCTGCAGTACCAGTCGTAAGCGACTCCCTTTAATGCCCCGATGAATAGGCTGGTGAGTAGGGCGTCTTCCTTTAGGAGATGTCCGGTTTGAGACTAGAAGTTGGTTAAATACCGACGAGGAGAATCCTTCCCATCATATGGCATAATGTCTGTGGTTTATACTTGGGAGGGTAAACCACTTTGTTCCATTCGAGAGGGTAAGGTTGCGGGATTCCCATCTAGCGTTCTTTCTGATTGTTTTGCGCTTCAAAGCGCTCGTGCAGATCTATGATCATGTCAACCAGCCCTTCTGCAGAAATGGGAGCCGGTAAGGGCGGTAACGTGTGAAGTTCGGTATTTGAAGGAGCCGACGTCCGAGGTGCATTATGATGATATACGCCCGAAGATACCCGTTGAGGGGGTATACTTAATTCTCCATTGGCCCCTGGATCGGGACTGGTGAAGACAGGTTCCCTTGCTAATATTTGAGATGCTAGAGTGGTCTGAATCTTAAATACCATTTGAGTCAAGGATTGTATGGTGGCATAGAGGATTTTGTGGCTCCCTTCCAGGGTGTCCATGCGCTGCACGATGTCCAGAGCTAGAGCGTCTGACTGTCCTTCATCACCACCCCCAGCCATGTAAACTGGCATAACATGGGTAGAAGTGGATGGATTGGTTGAGGCTTTACTTTCGACCTCACTTTCTTGCGGAAGAGCTTCTACTTCTGAGACCTCGTACTGGCTACCCCCAGCTACTTCGGGGTCGGTTCCTTAGATAATGTCCTCATCTTCAAGCGGAGGGTTGTCATGGATAGCAGGAGTTTGATCGCACCCAGTTGATATTTCTGCTAGAACCTTCTTCCTTGACCGGGTGCTCTCAAATACCCCTGAAGATGGGACCATCGTTTTGCTTTTCCTCGACTGACTCTTGGACAATGCTGCTGAGGTCGAGGGATTGGTGGTTGTCTTTCTTTCTGATGAATGGGAGCTGGAGATAACATGGCAAAAAGCGACCTTGGGCTCTGACTCATCTTCAACTGGCACCTTCTTTCCGAAACGACGTCGGATGGGTGCAATAGATTACAGCCGCTGGAACACAGACTGCCTGGATGATGGAGCCGTTATTTTTCAACAGCAGCAGTTGATGGTGACCATGGCACAAGTGTGCCCCACGAGGGGCGCATCGTGCTTAATGGTCAGCTCTCCCGATATGCATTTTTGAGTGATCGCATTACATAAATCATGAGGGAAGAGTTTCACTTTCACACGCCTTTAGGCGCATGGCGAGGCCAAGTGTCAGGGTGGTTATGTAAATGATGCACCCCCTGATCCTATTCCAGTGCATGAGATACACATAGATCATTGGTGGGGGAGCAACATGTATTACGACTTGAACACACTTCATGCGTACAAACAACATTGCACATGGGTTCAAAGTCACAAGTTTTGCCTTGCACGACTTGGTTTCAAGCACAGAAGATGCACCCAAGCAAAACGGAGACTTTGAGAGTCAGCTCATATCTGGTGCAAACGCACCCGAGTCGACTCTTTACAGTTTACCATCGAAAGCACGCATAATTTTGAGCGCGCATCTCTGGTTTATTGTAGGTACAACACATTTAGGGCGCATGGCCCATGCTGCCTTAGATTTCTTCGTACCAGCCCGCGAAGGCGCATAGTACTCAGAATCCAACTCATCCTCGCCATGACAGCGAATGATTCTGTCAAAGACAGAGGTCCTCTCTTGCATGCCAGAGTTCATGAGCAGGAAGTTGGATGCGCTGTTGTTTTGTCGGCACATCTTCTTTGACTGAGAAGAGGACAACTGGGGAATGCAGTCAACACTGCGTTTCCCTGGCAAATATACTACACTGGTAGGCGCATCTTGCTTGCTGAAAATGTCAGCAGGAATGGTGGACGGTGGTAGCACATCCCCTTAAGTGATGGTGCTTGGCGCATCTCTTTTGTGCACCCAGACTTGGCGAGTCTTCTTCGGCTTTGGCAGCCGCTTCGAAGGACTTGCACTGCCTTCAGAGATGAACTCCTCATACGCCTGTTGATAGAGGTGCACCATGAGCGTCTTATGGGAGGAGCCAAACTTGACGTCGTCGGATTGAGACACTACTTTCTCGTCAGAGGAGAAAGAAGTCCCCAGTAGAGTCGCCAGCTTATTCGCCATCGAAAATACGATATGATCTTTTTGATTGATAAACCTTAGTATTTCAATTACAAATAGAACAGTATATAATATAGGACTTAGACGTAGTTCTAGGAGTACACTTTTGTTTTTATCTGAGAACTATATTGGTAGAGCGAGTGGTAATGTGTTGACTTTGTTGATGATCTGATGACGATCTTGGATTCTCTGAAGGTCTAGGTTGCTCTGGATGCCAGAGCATTTGGATGAGAAGTAGACGTTAAGTATCTTTCTTCTCATTTCTGTCTGTAGATATGATAATATTCGTGTCTGTGGAAGAAGGAATGATCCCTCTATTTATAGGCAGTGGACTGGTCTGCTCATGCGCACATATGTAGGATGGGCCTGTACGTGGAAATGCCACATAGCTGATGCTGTGGGGCGCATGGAAGATGTGCCCTGAGTTGAAGCTTAATCTGTTGAACTGCTCTGTTGGGCTGCGGTGGAGCTGACACATGGCAATCGCGAAGATTTGTCTGTTGCTAAGATCTTGGGTGGTTAGCACCCATTCTTCAGCAGAACTAAGTCAAAAGACATGTGTCGCATGTCTGTGGCTCAAAGATCTCGAATTTTGTGGAGGAATGATCTGTCACGATGCACCTAGGATCTGGCGTATGGGACGACTCGATCTATGACTTTTTAGTCGTCACAGACAAGTTTGGGGCATGGCTTCTGAGGCACATGCAAAGCTTTGGGCGTATGGCTATAGAAGCGAATGCAGAGACTTGACTTCTACCTTTTAGGATCAGGAGTAAGTCAAGGGCGCATGACTTTTGAGGTACATACAAAGCTTTTGGGCGTATGGCTGTGGAGGCGCATGCAGAGACTTGGCTTCTGTCTTTTGGGATCAAGAGTAAGTCAGGGGCGTACGGCTTTTGAGGCACATGCAAATTGTTGGGCGCATGGCTGAAAAGGCGTATACAAATGATCGATCGGCCATGTGGCAAGGACAGCTATAGCCGACAAAATGTAATGATGAAGATGACGTTGGCGACTCTTTGTTTTCTATAAAAAGCTATCAATTGTTCAGCCTTTGGGAAGCGTGCTGCCGACCCTGTCACATAGCATGCTTGATGGGTGACGAATTAAAGTGGGCACATCAGTTTGTGTCCCACTAGGCTATGTCCCATTGGGCGCATCGGTATGGAGCACATGGATGACGGTGCATCTGCTACATGGCGCCTCTTTATTGGCTTATCTTTTAAGTTCTTCGAGGCGTTAATGGTTGTTTTGACTTGGTGTAATTCGAAGGGGCAGATTCATCACCATAAATACAAGTTTATTGTACTGACTTCGGGAAAGTTGCCATTTGTCGTATGGGTTTGATTTGGCTAGGCCTATAAGTAGCAGCGTGAAGAGAAGTTTTGTTTCTCGTTTATTTTTCTTCCCTTCATGGAGACGAACTCGATCGGTCCCGTGCCTTAGCGAGTTGACAATGAACTCCTTCCGAAGACGAAGATGTGTCGAGTTTGGTTTTTTCACCAACGGCCCTGTGAAAGTTTCTGTTGCATCCAAATATCGGGATCGTCGTGTCCTGACACAGGCTGAAGGTGCCTGTTGCATCCAAAGATCAGGGCGGTCGTGCCCCGATTTTGTTATGTTGGAAGAGCTGCAGGTCGGGGCAATCGTGCCCCGACTTTGTTAGGCTATAAGAGCCACTCCTTCTGCTAGAGTGCCCGCATGCTATCGAGGAAGTGATTCGCTCTGACTATGCACGGGGATGCACAAACGCTGAGATGCTGGAATGATGCGTCTGGTTGTAGCACTTGAGTGATGTGCCTGGTTGTACGTTGAAGTGATGCGCCTGGCTGTAGTATTGCGCCTGACTGTAGCTTTTAGGATTTTCTTTCTCTTTTGTAAAAGAATTCTCCTTTGTTAAAGACATGTAATAGACTTTTATATGAAATAAAAGCCCCATTTATATGTCTTTGCTTCTTTGTTGTTTTCTGCTGTGCCAAATATTATGTTCCTGGCGCATGTTGATTTCTGGCGCATGAGAGTTAGGGCGCATAAGAGTTCCGGCCTTAGATGCGCCTGAAATTCCATGCTTCTACAGGGCTGCATCTTAGGTGAAATCAGGCTTAAAGTTGAGTCAAATATGCTGTAAACGAAAATAGGAGCCAAAATATCTAATTCTCTACTTGTTCTATGGCTTTGTTTTATTGTTTGAGAAGTTGTAACTCTTAGAGGATTTGTGGGAAGATATTTTGGGCTTTAACAACTAATTAGAGTGTATAAAAGGGGTAAAAATCATGAGAAACAGAACGATACACAACTCTTCTTTTTCTTCCTCTTCTCCAACTTTCTTTTGAAGTTTTGATGAACATGTGCGTCTAAAAGTCTTGTTGGTCGAAGGAAAATGAAGCATTGAAATCAATAAACTTGTGAGATCTAAATTGTTTCATATGTTTGATTTATAGTTTGAATATTGAATATTTTTCTATGCCCACTTTCATGGTTGTTTTGTTTAATTACTAGGAGGCCTACTAGTTTATTATTCATTTCCATCTATGGCCAAATTAGATATCAAATTTGCAATTGTTTGATTTTTCTAATTTGTGAAGCAACCAAGATTTAATGAACTGTTTTGTTTTATTAGATCTTAGAAGAAAAACTTTTGACAAAATTAAATGCAACCGCTTGTGCTCGTGTTGTTTTGCTTTATCGATCTCTTTATTCTTTAAAAAATTGCTAGATTAAATTTTCAACACTTGTCTTAGATTATTTAGTAATTAAAGTTAATTAGTTCGCTTGTATTTAATTAACTAAGCCAAAGTGAGATAGGAAGATACTTACAACGGTAAATATTCAAAGTATGAGTTAATTTATGCTTGCATCAATGTTCTATTTTAAGATCCCAATGGTGAATATTGACTAAGACCAATAGTTGTTCCTTTAATTGATTTCAATACTTTAATTGTTTTTTGCCCTTAAATTTGCTTTTATTATACTCAAAACTCTCCCCCCATCCTTGTTCACATTGCATAAAAGGACACTAATTGCTCTCCGTAGGATCGATCCTTACTCTCACTACTACATATAATTTTAAGAGTAAAGGTTTTATTGTTGGGTGCCTGTGATAGCACAACAAATTTTGGCACGCCATTGTCGAGGACTGATTCTAGTTATTTTTTGTGCTTTTTATTCTCCTAATGAAATTATTTTGTGTTTATTAGAAAAAACAAACAAAAAAATTAACAGGACATGGCGACCAATTCTCAACAATTTAGCACTTGGCTAGATCTTCAATATAGGCATGCTAATGAGGTAAATATCTTTTTCTCTTGAACAACAAATTGCTTGTTTAACTTCTTTTGTTCATCAATTGGTTGTAGATAATATGCAAACAACAATAGCTTGTGGGATTTGTTTAGTAGCAAGGCATCCAACTGATATGTGCCCAACTCTTCAAGATGAGCACATTGAAGAAGTGGATGCGGTATGCGGTTTTCCTAGACAATCACAAATGAATCCCTACTCAAACACTTACCACCTATGATGGGGAGATCATCCCAATTTTAACTACAAGAATCCACAATCAAATAACCTCGACAATAAAAATCATCCAAGTTACCAGCAGTACACGCAACCATACCCCTATGAACAACAATCCGGTCAAACTTCTAATTCTGGTATGTCTTTAGAAGATATTGTTAGTCTCTTGCCACTAACACCTTGCAATTTCAAAAGGAGGCGAGGGCCAACATCCAAAGTCTAAACAATCAAATGAGCCAAATGGCTACAACAATTAATAAGCTAGAGGCACAAAGTTCAAAAAAATTATCAACTCAAACGATATTAAATCCAAAAGAAAATGCAAGTACAATCGTTTTGAGAAATGGTAAAGAGGTTGACATCCTAGTAGTGAAAGCACCTACGTCATCAAAACAAGAAGAAAAAAAGCGGCAGACATGAAAATTCTGAATGACGACATAGTACCAAATGCACAAGAAGTCTTTGAACTTAATGGCAAAGATGGATTCGATGTTGCCGTTAGTGAGCATCTCGAGAAAGATGAGTTAGTCATTAGTACTAAATTGCAGGAAATTTTTGCAGGGTTGAATAGTTTTACAAAAAGACAACAGTCAAGTAACGTTCATTATATTTCATTACCAATTTCTGACAAGAGGCCTTTACCTTTTTTTGCAGGCCTCTATTCAAAATGTGAAACCTCTGCCTAGTTGCATCAAGTGTGCATAGAGTCAAGCCAACGACATATTAAACAAAGGAGCTTCTTAGGAGGCAACCCAAGGGTAGTTTTTATTATTCTTGCATTTCTATTTTTGCTTATTTTGTCTTTTCTTTGCATTTAGCCTTACATTGGGGACAATGTCAGTTTTAAGTGTAGGAAAGGAGATTTATGTTTTTTTAATACATGTATATATATATATATATATATATATATATATATATATATATATATATTTGAAGCAATGGGTATTTGTGGCGAACTCGCTTCCACTGGGCTCGAACTCCGACCACTTGGGACGCATGCATCTCTCTTAACCACTAGGCAAGAGGTTATTTGCTATATATATGGGCTACGTCCCCGAGGCCGTAGCCTATTGGGAACGACGAGGCACCTCGGCGCAGTAGCGCGGGTTCGAACCTCCATGGAGGCACACCTCCATGCTCCATGAAGAAGTGGACACCAATATATATATATATATATGTCCGGCGCTCGTAGCGTAAGTGGCACGAGGGGGGCTCTCGGCGGGGAGACCCGGGATCGAGCCCCCCCTCCCGCATCAACCCGGCTGGGTGGCAGTGGCCACGGGGTTGATGGGGATGCACGGACACCCACAAAAAAAAAAAAAAAAAAAAAAAAAAAAAAATATATATATATATATATATATATATATATATATATATATATATATATATATATATATATATATATATATATATAGGTTTTGTTTTTATTGTTTTCTTTAATTTTTGGTTGTGTATGTCATGAGCAAGATTCAACTAAGTTTGAAAAATTCATAACATGATTAAATAAGTACTATTTTTCCTAATAGAATTAATTAATCGAGTTATTTTCCTTAAGGATGGTTGTG
Organism: Iris pallida; assembly: GCA_029216955.1. Classification (NCBI taxonomy): domain Eukaryota; kingdom Viridiplantae; phylum Streptophyta; class Magnoliopsida; order Asparagales; family Iridaceae; genus Iris; species Iris pallida. Next base: position 2,498,835 of record JANAVB010037819.1, on the reverse strand, counting down.
ACTAAATTTGGTATACAAAAGCCGAAACGGTTTCGAGCCTTTAGACTAACACATCAGTCTCACTATTTTTTTTTGATGATAGATATTCTTTCATAGATTTGTTTCTCTAAAACTTGCTTTGATTCTCTTCGAGGTCACATCGATACATGCATACATAAACATGATTGAGGCCCTCTTTATTATAAGCTACATAAGTCAAATAGCCTACCTTATAACTAAAATTTTCTTTGTTGAAACCTTTTGAGCTTTATTGCTTTTATTTTTGGTGAACCCACATTTCAAGCATTAAACCTGAAAAATAAATCTTTACCCAAGCCGCCAAGCTAGTGGAACATTATGATATGTATGGATTTATAAATAAATATGTATGGGGGTGCCTGAATTTGTGGCATGGCTATGACTAATGAAATGGAACACGTTCTTATTCTTAAATTATTGAGTTCCATTATCGTTTTTGAAAAAAGGGAAGAGAGATTAAGAAAGAAAAATAAAATAAATAAAGGGAAAATAAAATAAAAGAAGACATAATGAAGAAAAGAAGTGATGGAGGAAATTACTTTTTTTATGTTTAGCATGGAAATTACTTTTTCTATGCTAATGAATGGAGTGATCACTACTAAAATACCCCACTTTACCGACGGAAGTTTAGCGACGGACGGATTCCATCGCTAATAGCGACCAGTTTCCGACATCTTAGCGACGGATTAGCGACAGACAACATAACATAATTTTTTCCAATTTTAAATGTAAAAATTTGTCGGGTTTCCGTCGCTAAGTCGACGAACGTTAGCGACGGATTCTTTTTCGTCGCTTATTCGTCGCAAATGTTGGCGGCAAAATCTTTAAAACATTGGCGGGAACTTTAGCGACTAACTGGCGACGGATATATCCGTCGGAAAACACCTTTTAATTGGCGACGGTTTAGCGACTAATTTATTCCGTCGCTATTCCGTCGCTAGGTTCTGTGCCCTAACTTAAATTGAACCGACGGGAGGGGAATTTTTCATTCCCCCCAAAACTCTCTCTCTCTCGCGGCTCTCTCTCTCTCACGCGCGGCTCTCTCTCTCTCTCTCTCTCTCTCTCTCTCTCTCTCTTTCTCTAATTTTGGGTTTTGGGGCCGGAGGGGGGAGTGGGGGGGGTCGGCTTCGCGGGGGGTGGAGAGGGCGGGGGGGTGGTGAATGGGGTCAGGGGGTCGGGGGGGTGTGGGGAATGGGGGCAGGGGGTGGGGGGGGTGGGGAATGAGGGTCGGGGGGGTCGGGGGGGTGGGGAATGGGGGCAGGGGGGTCGGGGGGTGGGGGTGGAGAGGGCAGGGGGGTCGGGGGGTGTTGAATGGGGGCAGGGGGGTCGGAGGGGGGTCGGGAATGGGGGCAGGGGGGTCGGGGGGCGGGGGGGTGGGGGGTGGAGAGGGCAGGGGGGTCGGGGGGGTGGGGAATGGGGGCAGGGGGGGTCGGGGGGGGTGGGTAATGGAGAGGGCAGGGGGGTCGGGGGGGAGGTGTTGAATGGGGGCAGGGGGGTCGGGGGGGGTGGGGAATGGGTTGCATTCCCCGATACGGATACGGTTTGGCATGTCCCGATCCTAAGAAATAATACTATTTCATTTAATTTAATTTCATTTAATTTCAAAACTACTAAGAAATAATACTTAAAACACTTAAAATTATGCCTAAATGTATAAATTATATGTTTTTAAATGTAAATAATTTATTAAAAATTATTTGTTTTCCAATACCAAAAAAATCCGATACTTCGATCCGATACCGCCGATACTACCGATATCGCCGATACCAATACTAGATTGCTTAGACTTATATTGCAAGGTAACTAGATACAAGTTATGATACAATGTAAATGCAAGTATACATGTTAGCTAGATAGCTTAGACTTATATTGCAATCTCCTATTCACACGAGTATTGATATCGCCGATGCCAATACTCGTAGGAATATATAGTCCGATACCGATTCCGATACCGATACTTTGAACCTTGATTTAAATACATGTTAGTATAGTGTCTTCACATATATGTTAAGAGTATATACATGATTAGCAAGGTAACTAGATACAAGTTATGATACAATGTAAATGCAAGTATACATGTTAGCTAGATAGCTTAGACTTATATTGCAATCTCCTATTCACACGAGTATTGATATCGCCGATGCCAATACTCATAGGAATATATAGTCCGATACCGATTCCGATACCGATACTTTGAACCTTGATTTAAATACATGTTAGTATAGTGTCTTCACATATATGTTAAGAGTATATACATGATTAGCAAGGTAACTAGATACAAGTTATGATACAATATAAATGCAAGTATACATGTTAGCTAGATAGCTTAGACATATATTGCAATCTCCTATTCACACGAGTATTGATATCGCCGATACCAATACTCGTAGGAATAGTCCGATACCGATATACATTGTAGAGCTCTGTTTTGCTATTCTGGACATGTTGTGACCTGTGCTGTTCTAAATAGGAGCCAGACACACTCCTGAGACGGGGGAGCATGTATAGTGATGTGGATTCTTACTAACTTATCATGTGAACCCATTTATGGGCCCTTCATTGAACCTTCTCATGTGCAACTTTCAGTCCATTCACAGTTCCCTATATTGTACTCTACATCACCTAGTTCACTTATATCTAACATCCTAACCCTAATCCAAATTTATGAGTATCGGTATCGGGCTATTCTTATGTTTAGTTTGTCTTACGATACAGATTTTCACATCCAAATTGAGGATGAGTCGTTATTTTGTTGATCGTACATGGATGTACAAACGGCAACACGAGAGTAGAATTGGTGTGAGTGACGATTTTCAGGCAGGCGTGGAAGTATTTCTTAATTATGCAATGAGCAAAGCTCAGTACATGGACGGTAACAAAATTAAGTGTCCATGTGTTAAATGTCACAATAGACGTTACGAAGAAGTGGTGACTGTAAGAGATCATTGACCCGTAAGGGTTTCGTACGTAATTACGGCCTGTGGTCATCGCAAGGTGAACTATATTCGGAAAGACAGGCTGCGGAAGCTGCTACTTATGCTTTTGATGATAATGCTGCAACGGATGTCATCGAAGACCACGGATGCTCTGTTGATTATGGAGATCTGCAGAACCTTGCACGAGATATGGTGTATGATGCGGCAGGGCCTAATTTTGATCCGGAGGATCCTAATCCCGAGGCGAAGGAGTTCTATGACATGTTTCAGGACGCAGATACTTCTCTATATCCTGGTTGTGAGACTCATTCCGTACTGTCAGTGACGATGCGGTTGTTGAACATAAAGTCTGATTTTAACTTGCCACAAGCTTGCTATAATCGGATCACAGAAGTAATCAAGGAGGTGTTACCGAAGGAATCAAAAGAGCTACCAAAAAACTTCTACAAGTCAAAGATGATGATCCGACAACTGGGACTGGTGTACGAGAAGATAGATTGTTGTCGCAACGGATGCATGTTGTACTACAAAAAGAATTGCGTATCAGAAAGTTGCAGCTTCTGTAATACGGATCGTTACAAGCCAGTACAGGAAAAAGGAAAGTCGACTAGAAAACGACGTCCTTACAAGTATATGCATTACTTGTCGATCACGAAGCGCTTGCAGAGGATGTATATGTCTCTAAATACAGCAGAACACATGACGTGGCATAGCGAAGAACGCATAAAGGACGAAGGAGAATTGTCACATCCTTCGGATGGAGAGACGTGGAAACATTTTGATTTGTGTCATCCAGATTTTGCTGCAGAGCCTAGAAATGTACGCCTGGCGCTATGTGCTGATGGCTTCGCCCCTTTCGGACAGTCGGGATCTCAGTACTCATGCTGGCCGGTCATTCTTACCCCTTACAATCTGCCACCATGGATGTGTATGAAGACTCCTTATATGTTTCTGACAGCTATCATACCCGGTCCTAAAAATCCGACGAAGAACATCGATATATATTTACAGCCGTTGGTGGATGAGCTGAAACAGCTGTGGGAGATCGGCGTCACGACCTATGATATTTCCAGGAAACAGAACTTTCAGATGAGAGCTTCACTCATGTGGACAATCAATAATTTTCCAGCATACGGTATGCTGTCGGGATGGAGTACGCACGGCAACATGTCTTGTCCGATATGCATGGAAAATAGTAAGGCGTTCCGCCTTAGGCATGGAGGAAAAACTTCTTTCTTTGACTGTCACCGTCAATTTCTGCCCGCGACCCATCCTTGGAGAAAGAATAAGGACGCGTTCAGATATGGAAAACAAGAATTTTCTCAACCTCCTGCCAGATTTTCAGGATACGATATTTGGGAAGCTGTAAAGGAATTGCCCACCGCAATGGAAGATCCATCGAACCATCATGTCGAGGGGTTCGGACAAAGCCATAACTGGACCAAACGGAGTATCTTCTGGGACTTGCCTGATTGGAAAGATAATCTTATAAGGCATAATCTTGATGTCATGCATATCGAAAAGAACGTGTTCGATAATGTCTTCAATACCGTCATAGATATTAAAGGAAAGACGAAGGACAATCCAAAAGCAAGACAAGACATAGCCGAGATATGCAAGCGTCCTCATCTGAACTTGATACAAAGGGGTGCTGGTGGACAATTAAGTAAGCCTATAGCGCCATACACATTGAGCAAGGAAGATAGATTAATAATCTGCAAGTGGATATCTAATTTAAGATTTCCCGACGGCTATGTTTCGAATTTGTCTAGATGCGTTGATCTCAATGAACGCAAGCTAACGGGAATGAAGAGTCACGACTGCCACGTGTTTATGGAAAGATTACTGCCCATTGCTTTGAGAGAGTTGTTGCCTTCTGCTGTATGGGTTCCGTTGGCCGAGCTGTCTACATTCTTCAGGGATATCTGTTCAACTAAGCTGACGGTTGCAACATATGGTACAACTTGAGGAGAAGATTGTCTTAACAATCTGCAAGTTAGAGAAAATATTTCCACCGGGCTTTTTCGACAGCATGGAGCATCTACCGATTCATCTAGCATACGAAGCCCGTGTCGGTGCATCTGTTCATTATCGATGGATGTACCCCTTTGAAAGGTAAATAAAAATCGATATAATTTAAGTAAAATTTAAGTGGATTTTACAATTCATTATTAATTCTCAAGATAATTTGTCTCTTTAGGTACCTACACCATCTAAAGAAGAAAGTTGGCAACAAGGCTCATATAGAGGCTTCGATATGCGAATCATATCTTATCGAGGAGGTGTCAAATTTCTGCTCCATTTATTTCGATACTCATGTCGAGACAAATCGAAATAGACCTCAAAGGAATGAAGAAGACGTTGAGGATGGAGGTATATTCAATTTAAGGGGCAAGCCTATTGGGGCTAGTAAGAAACGGTGGTTGACCGACGATGAGTATGATACCGCTCACCGATATGTCTTGTTAAATTGTGACATACAAGAAGTGAGAGATTTGGAGAAGTAAGTGACTACGCCTCGTTATAATCTCTAATTTGGTGAATTAAGTGACTACACTTATTTTTATTCTCTCTAACAGTGTATTTAGAGGTGAAGTCAAAATGAGGACACCATATATTACAGATGAGGGACTTCAAAGAGAGGTTGATTGTACCTTTCCGTCCTGGTTTCGTAAATACGTAAGTAACTGAGATAATATGTTATGCGGCTACCATTAAAATATATGCAGCTAAAATATTTAAATTATCAATACATGTTTACAGGTTTTATTGCCTGAAACAATACTCATAAATGAGAGCATTCGTTATTTGGCATTGGGACCGAAAGAAGCATGCAAAGACTTTGTCAGGCTATGTCGTTAATGGCTTCAAGTTTAAGTCAACTCAGCATGCTATAAATGTCAAATTTCTCAATGACGGTGTCAGGCTATGTCGGAAATGCGGAGTCTAATGTCGGATGTGTTGGAGCGCCTTCCGCGTCCTTCTTCTGCTCCCGGTCCAGATCCGTCTGCTTCCGGTCCGTCTAGTGCGGTTGCCGGTCCTTCCGACCCTGGACGTTATTCATGTGACCGTTCTGCCGAGGTCCGCCTGGTACCGGATACTGCGCTCATTGGGCTCATGGACTTGATGTCGCCAGAGCAGCTCCGCACGCTTCCAGAGCATGTATTGTCCCAGGTGCCGGCGTACATGGTGGAAGAGTACATCCGCAGAGCCGAACGACGACGCGATCCATCTCAATGATATTGTACTGTTTTTGGATATTTGTACTGTTTTTGGATTTTGAATTCTGGATATTTTGGAAGCGTACATGAATGTTTGGATATTATGAATTTGTGTATTTGTGTTTGGATATTTGTACATAGATGTTTGGATATTTCTGTTTGATATTGGATATTATGAATTTGGATATTTGGATATTTGGATATTTGTTGATCGTACATGGATGTTTGGATATTGGATATTATGAATATGTGTAATATTTACGAAAAGGAAATAGAATGTTTCTGTAATTTTTTTTAATTAATGTTGCATTTAGCGACGGACTAGCGACTAATTAGCGACGGATATATCTTTTTAGCGACCGATGAGCGACTAACTAGCGACGAAAAATCCGTCGCTAACTGGGTTATATAAATATTTGCAGTTACCGACGGACGAGCGACGGACAATCCGTCGCTAACTGGTTGAAATAAATTTGCAGGTAGCGACGATCTAGCGACCAACTAGCGACGGAACTTCCGTCGCTAACTGGGTACAATTAATATTAGCGACGGAATGTCGACTACCTAGCGACGGCAAATCCGTCGACATGGTTCTGGAAATATGGTAGGTTTCCAGAGACTTAGCGAGGAATAATGGGTCGCTAATCGTCGCTAAATCTGTCGAGGATGACGACGGACTAGACGACGGCTTAGCGACCCATTATCCGTCGACATGGTTCTGGAATTATGGAAGCTTTCCAGAACCAGGCCGACGCCCTACCGTCGCTAATCCGTCGCTATAACGTCGAGGTTAACGACGGAATGGAGCGACGGAATAGCGACTGATTTTGCGTATCAGGAACCTCTCTATACGCTTTTACCGACCTATTACGACGGCTTAGCGGGATATTTATATTATATGGCATGTAAACCGACGGGAAAAGTCGCTAATCCGTCGTAATCCGTTGAAAGGCAACCGTCGGTAATCAGTCGCTAGTCGTCGGTAATCATTTGTCCGACGGCTTAGCGACGGACAAATTTTAGCGACGACGTATTTCCCGACGGCCATTTTCATCAAATATCCGTCGCTATGCGTCGGTAATT